>NW_026478338.1:0-94690 GCF_026875155.1 Cherax quadricarinatus | reverse complement strand
TCAAAATGAAATAATATTGGTAAATACTTGAACCTGAAAGTAGGAAGCAGTAACGAGCAAGCTAATACATATTTGGAAACACTTGGCACTAACAAAAGACAAAAAGTGTTAACATCAATGTCTATGGACATTAATGCATTTTGCCCGGTAGGTACCCGGTACATATGAATATAGTTTTAATAGAAACTTTTATTTTTTCAACAAAACTGCCTTATCCCTCCAATGCGGGGGGTATGGGTTTAAATTTACATTATTTATACAGAAGGTTTACTAGCCCCATTGCTCCCGGCTTTTAGTCGCCTCTACAACACCATAGCTACAAGGAAGAATTCTGTTCCACTTCCCCCATTGTAGATAAGAGGAATACACAAGAACAAAAACTTGGAAAGAGATAGAAGAAAACCCAGGAGGGGTGTGTATATATAAGCTTGTACATGTAATTGTGTAGTGTGACCTAAGATATAAGTTGGAGTAGCAAGACGTACCTGAAAATCTTGCAAATGTTTATTGATAGAGACCAATGACACCAGTATAATCCTACCATCATGTAAGACAATTACAATCTTCTTTTTACACTCACTTGGCAGGACGGAGTACCACCCTGGTGCGTTGCTGAAATAATTTATATTGGTATAAAAAACTACGGGAATGGTGTGGAGAAAAACAAGTGTTGATGGCTTACACACTGGCCTGCAGTTTACAACTCACATTAACAAAATTTTTCAATCCCCGCCACCGTCCATCGGATTTGTTTGCATTCATTGTATTACGATTTCATGAGTAATATTGTATGCATTTGAAGACTGTATGGGTAACAATGAAAAATATTGTATATTTTGGTAATATAATAATTTTTTTTTTTCAACAAGTTCTGGTCGTCTCCCGCCGAGGGCAGGAGACCAAAAAAGCAAGAAATCCCCAAAACGAAAATACTTTCCAATCATGCATTCACACTTTCACCACACTTCACACTTATCACAGCTTTGCAGAGGGCTCAGAATACAACAGTCTAAAAAGCATACACATATAAAGATACCCAACATATCCCACCAAACTGCCAATATCCCAAACCCCCTCCTTTAAAGTGCAGGCATTGTACTTCCCATTTCCAGGACAAAGTCGCGACTATAATGAAAAAGAAACCGGTTTCCCTGAAACCCTTCACTAAATATTACTCTGCTCACACTCCAACAGATCGTCATGTTCCAAGTATCATACGTCTCCATCCACTCCCTATCTAACTACGCTTAAGCACGCTTGCTGGAAGTCCAAGCCCTGCCCACTAAAACCTCCTTACCCCCTCATTTCAACCCTTTTGAGGACGACCCTACACTGCCTTCCTTCCCTAAGATTTATATGCTTTCCCATGTCATTCTACTTTGATCCATTCTCTCAATGACCTACAAACCACCCAACAACCCCTTTCTCCCTCTGATTAATGCTTTTATTTAACTCCACACCTTCCTCCTAATTTCCACACTCCGAATTTTCTGCATAATATTTACAACCACACAATGCCCTTGAGACAGACAATCTCTACTGCCTCCACCGTCTCCTCGCAAGCTGACATTTTACCACCCAAGGCTTCACATCCATAAAAGAGTGTTTGGGGGTTACACTAAACTTTCATATCATAGCCTTCTTTGCCTTCATGAATACGTTTTTTTTTACTCCACATATGTACCTAACCGCACATCACTCACCTTTTTTCCAACATCAAATAATTCTAAGATTAACCACATCCTTCATAAACCCATGCGCCGACGACGTCCAACACCGAAGTAACTGAAAACATTCACTCTTCCATACTCCCTCCTCCCAATTTGATATCAATTTTTCTTTATCTAAATCATTGATCCCACATCACCTTACTCTTTACTATGTTCCACTTTCAACTATCTCTACCTTACACACATTCTCAAACTCATCCAATAACTTTGCAATTTTCTTTAGAATCTCCCATAAGCAAAGATATCATCAGCAAAAAGTAACTGTGTCAGTTCCCATTTTGAATTTGATTCCCCATTTTTTAAACCCCACCCCTCTCCCAAACCCCTACATTTACTTTTTTTACAACCCCACTATAAATATTTTAAACAACCAGGGTGACATACACATCCCTTCTAAGCCCTATTTTTAAAAAACCGGGAAGTTTTCTCCCCTTTTCACATCCCCTAACCTGAGCCTCACAAACCTCAAAAAAGCTCTTTACAGCTTTTTAGTAACTTACCACCGTTCCATATATTTGCAACATCTCCCACATTCCCCCTCACCAAATCTATCAATGCCTTTTTTTTAAAACCATAAATGCATTAAGAACTTTCCCTACCTTTTCTAAATACGTTCCAAAATATGCTTCAATGTAAACACTTTATCTACACCCCCCTACCCACCGAAACCCCCTGCCCCCCCACAATCCTAATTCTGTTTACCCTAATTTTTTCAATTATAAACCCCACCGTATACTTTTCCTTAAAACTCAAATTTAAATTCAAATTCCCAAAGTTTTTTCTCTATAAAGGATACAAGCTGAGTTTACAGAAATTTTTGGGTTTTTGTTTCACATGTATAAAAATTTTGGGTTACAGAGGGGACCACAGAACACTTTGCATGGCTAGGCATTTTTGGGGATAGTTTTATTCTTTTTTTGTAAAATATTACAAATTATGACGTAGTTGGTATTAATGGCTAAGTGACTAAATACTAGTTTGTGAAGTTTAAGCAATGTGAAATGCTTTTGTTAGGCAGCAGTAACATAGTTTCAGTAATTGGAGTATCACAGGATTCATTATTTTAAAGACTGAGATTAATATTCTGTTTATGGCAAATGGTGAGTGAGTGTAAGGTGTGAACCACCAGGTGGTATTCGTCGTGTAGTTAGTTTGACAGGGTGTATCAGGGAGATTAAGAAATGTTTTCTAATGTATTTTTTGAAGGTGATGAATGTGTCTGCAGTTCTAGAGTTCCTCAGGTAGGGACTCCAGATTTAGGGCCTTTTGACATACATTAATTTTTGTAAAGGTTAGTTGGACACGGGGAAGTCGTAGAGATGTTTGTTCTGGTGTTATGCCTGTGGTTCTGTCACAACTATCAAGAAAGCGTTTTAGGTCAAAGGTTGAATATTAGAGTATAAGGCCCTGTAGATAAAGATTACACAGTAGTAATGTATGAAAAGCCTGAGCTGCTATCACTGCACTCATAAGAATGCCATCACCCACGAGCCACTTTGCGGCGGGGTAGATGGCAGACCAAGGCCTAGCTTCTCCTACGAGCCCCGGTGGGTGCGGGGATGTGGCTGGCCTGGGGACACTTGGTCCCAAAGATGAGGAGGTACTTGTGCCTCCCTCCCATGTGAGACTTAAGTCTCGAGACCACTCCCCAGATAGGGAGCCAAGGCCGGGTCACCACTACTTGGAACAGACCCTGCCCGGGAGAATAACCGCGGAATAAAAACAAAAAAAAAAAAAAAGTAGTAAGTGAGGATGTAACTGAACTGGGAGCAAGTTTAGATCTTATGAAGAGTTGGGGTGTGTTGCCAGGGATGGGTATTTTAGTGATTATTCTTACTGCAGCTTTTTGTTGGTTATTATTGGCTTTTTAGGTTGTGTTTGCTGCAGTTGTGATACCCCAAAGCACAAATAGCATAGGTGAGGTATGGATAAATAAGTGGTGGTATATGTAGAAGGGCCATTTTGCGGCACGTAGTATCGTATCTTGGAGAGGATCCAAACCAATTTGGATACTTTTTTGGCTATATGCTGGATATGGGTGCTGAAATTCAGGTTGTTGTCCAAGGTATAAGCCTAGGAATTTTTCCCCATTATTTCTTGTAATTAGATTGTTGTCCAATCTAAGTTTAATGTGTGCATACTCCTGCTCTGCTACCAAACATAATATAGTAGGTTTTGTCAGTTGTTAAGCGTAAGTTATTTGCTGTGCATCCAAGTCGATATTTTAACAAGCTCCCTCATTCACAATGTGGTTGAGGGTGGCAAGATTAGGGTGAGAGATGAACGTAAGTCGTGTCATCAGCATAGAGAATAGTTTCAGGTGTTGGGATACGTTTGGAAGGTCCATTGAATGTATAATGAGAAGAGCAGGGACCAAGGACACTTCCCTTGTGGAACCACTGTATTAAAGTGGCCGTGTTGCGATGCTGTGTCTTTAAAATGGTGGACGTACTGATTACCTATTCAGTAATGTAAGTTTTAAATAAGCAAGCGCATGGCCTCTTATAACGTAGTGATTCAAGTTTGTGGAGTAGGATTCGTGGTCTACTGTGTCAAAAGCTTTTCATAGGTCAATAAAAATTCCTATGGATATTCCTAATTTTCCAATGCTGTGTAAGCAATCTAGCATTTTTATGATTGCGTCATTATTGCTTTTTATTTTTTACCTGAATCCAACTGGCAAGGGTTGAGTATGTTTTGAGCCGTTATAAATGAATAACAGTACTCCTGTGCACGAGTTCTCAAAGATTTTGGATAGCAATGGTAAGTTAATATTGGCATAGTTGTTTAAGTCTGTAGGGTCACCACCTTTATGTTATTTGGTGTAACCCTTGCCATCTTGAGTAGTTTCGGGAAGGTGCTAGTCTCTAGTGACTTGTGATAAAGTAATGAAATAGCATGCGAAATGACATGGGCCGCTCGCTTGTACAGTAATATGGTGGGACATGAGACAGATTCCCCAAGTTATTTTTAGTGACCTTTATGATCTCAATGACTTCCGTGGGCTCAGTTGGTGCAAGATAGAAGGAATTAGGGAAATTCCCCATCTAGGTTGTCCCCCAGCATGGGCATTGGTATGTGTGGATTTTTACAACAGCGAGATTAGATCCTATGTTTGAGAAGAATTCGTTTATCTTGATAAGCTGTGTCAGTGGATGTAGAGGTGTCATTGGTTTAGTTAAGGACAATATTCTTGGTTTTTTCTCAGTTTTTTGGGTCCCTAAATCTGAGAGAGTGTTTTCCAGGTCTTTTTTATATCTCCTCTAGTGTCTTGTGATCTACTGGATTAGTATAGTTGTTTGGCTTTTTTTATTACTTTGGTGAGAGCTGATTGAATAGTGTTTTAAGTAAGAGTATCTTGATGATTTAAGCCCCTTCTTTATTTTTTTTTCATATTGGTGTTTCTTGTCAATGGATTTTCAGAATGGTGCTGGTTAACCATGGGAACCAAGCCCGTGTTGTTTGGATCTGTTTTTGTTTAATAGCCCAATGTTTGTTGTATAGTCTAAGTAATTTTGTTAAGAAAAATTCTGTCCAAGTCATCAATACCATTGGCCTAGGTCAGCTGTGAACTCCTTACTGAGGCCCATCATGGAGTCTAAATGAGAACTTTGTTGCATTCCAAGTTGTGGTTTCTATATGTTTTCAGGAGGAAAGGTAGGGGTATGGTCCTGTAGTGCTATCTGTGATTATCCCTGATTAAGGGGGGTCTAGTATATTTGGTCCCATATTTGTCCTATTATGGTTGGCAACTTGTCTCAGTTAGCGGTTGGTTTTTTTTTTTTTTTTTTTTTTTTTTTTTTTTTTTTTTTTTTTTTTTTTTTTTTTTTTTTTTTTTTTTTTTTTAGTTATTGTTGGATGAGAAGTGTGTTGTTCATATTGTTGATGAAATCAGTTACAGGCTGATCATCTAGTAAGCCAAGATTGATGTGAAGTCTCCAGCTTAAGAGAAGGTGGTGCTTATTCATTTGTCTGTTTGTTATTTAGTGACTTTAATTTCTCACTGAAATTTGGGATGTTTGTGTGAGTATTCCGGTAAATGGCACCGATTGTTATAGGCGACTTAAGGTTTTTTAACAAGTAAAATTAGCAAAAAAGTATTCCCCATATTCATCACTAGAGCAAGTGGTGCTAAGACCAGATAATTGGTTAGGTAATAGATTGCAATAAACCACCCTCCCAACTTGGTTTGGTCTGCAGATGTGAATTGCTGTGTATCCTGGTAGAGGTAGAATATCTATTGTGGTCCTGCTTAAGGCCAGGCTCAGTAAGAATAATGCAGGAGAAAGGGTTGTCTTTAGTGATTCAAGGAGTGCTAGGAGGGCATCATAGTGTTTACTTAAGGACCTGATGTTGTAGTTAGAGGTACTGATAGACTTATTAGCATTGTTTAGGATATGGTGGCTTGTGATGCGTGTAATAAAGGCAGTTTACTTTCCAATAGGTTTTGATTTGGGTGTCAGATATGGAGGTTTAGATCAGGGTCCAACGTGAATCAATCATCTTCTAGGTTTAAAAAATTATGGTTATTTATATCCCGAATTGTGTGTTGAGTTCTATATAGATATCTGTAGTGGGTAAGGGAAGTTTGGACAAGTATATACTAGAGTAAATTTTGGTCATGTAGGGTATAGGTCACTACTACACATAATGAAGTTGATGTTTGTCTATGGTGTTGTGCGGAATGAACTAAAGTACAACTATGTATAAAACTAGTAATATAAAAATACATAATAAAAATAGATAACAAGACTCTCAACTTGTAATTGCACTAGGTCAATAATGACTTTTGTTGTTCTATGTTTTTTAGCTAGAATGAGCTAAAGTACAATAGTATAATCTAATAATATAAAAGTACAAATTAAAAATAGCACAAAGTCCCACATAGTTAATTGCACTAATGGTCTAATATAGTGAAATTTTGGTATTGACTATGTAATGAGTTAGAATGAACTATGGTACAACTGAATTTAATCAATAATATAAAAATACAAATTAAAAATAGCACCAGTCCTCTCAACTAGTAATTCACTATGTCTAATATAGTGAATTTGGTATTGACTTATGTATTGATCTAGATAGAGCTTAGTACAACTAGGTTTAGTCCTAATAATAAATAAAAAACACATTACAAAATATAACCAGTACCTCACAGTAATTGCACTAAGGTCTAGTATAGTGAATTTGTATTGACTATGTATTGAGCTAGAATGAGCTTAGAGTAAAACTGTGATTAATCTAATAATAAAATAAAGGCACAAGAACCTCAATTGTAATTGCACTAAGGTCTTATATAAGTTGGTTTACAAGAATTAGAGTAATAATTAGATTTAAATTTGACCAGGATAAAAATACACAAATTAAGGTAGCAAGATAAGTACTAGAAAAAATGATAAAAAAAAAATGGCAATGACTTGGTTAAATATGCCTAGTAAGATGGTAGACAGGATAAATATAAAGTTGTAGTTGAAAATACTAATGATAAAAAGTATGGAATAAAAAAAAAGGTCAATAAAAGAAGTTTACAATAAGTTTGATCAATTATTTTAAAGTAAAATTGGCATAATAGGGATTTAGAATAAAACTGGGCAATTGAAGTATTTTTTTAAAGTGAGGTAGAATTATTGAAGACAGTTATGGTTAGTTAATAAAAAAATAAGATGGAACAGTGATGTGGTAAGTTGTAAAAAAGGAGATAGATTCTGAAGATTATTAAATACAATTAAGACTATGAAGTAGAATGGTGTTGAAAACAACAATGACAATTAAAAGTAGTTGGAGTATTAGAATTTTAAGGGGGGACACAAACTTATGACAATATAACACTAACGGTGGAACTATGGGTATTATCCGCACTTTACTCTGAATTCAGTTAGTCGCAGCCCACTTAGGAATGTTTTTAAGGTCATGTTCGATTGAGATGAAAGTGATCACTTTCCAGTGGGCTGTTTTCCTACCTGCTATTTTTTTTCCCTGACCCTCATGAAAGCACTGTGGATTTTTGGGCATAGCGCAATTTTCCTTAGCTGATAAAGAAGTTTTGTCTCGTTTGGTAAGGCGAACTCATTGACGTAACATCAGTTTTTCCATAGAAATAATGTTTTTAGTAGGTTTTTCTTGTAGGCAGTTGTGGAAGTTTAACAGCACTGTTTTTTTTACCTGCTTGGTAGCCCATCATTTTGCAATCCTTTAAGTCATCACTACATATGTTAAGGCGAAGGTGGGGCCTTGATAAGCTGTAGGGTGGGTCTCCATGCAGGTCTTCTTGGTGACTGTGGCTGGGAGATGTTGTTTGTTAACTACAACAGTGTCAGATAGCTGCTGTTGGTCATTATGGGTCTTAGAAGTTGGTTTATGAAATTGGCAAGTTGTTGGTCCACTCTTATCTTACCTCTGTAATGTGGTAGTAAGTAGGGTGACTTGGTCCTTTTAGTGTGTGATGTGTGTCCTAGGACTGGGTGTGGGTGTTGCTTTGTTGTTCAGAGTGTTCTAGTTTATGTTCTAGAGCAGTGTCTTGTTGAGTAATCTGCATTCGCTAGCCTTTAGTTCCTGCATTTCTTGAGTTAGTTTTGTGATCATTTGGTTCTGAATCATAAAGGAGTTTAGCTATTTCTGGTCATGATCTCTTGACATCAAATACTGGGAAAGTATCTTGGCCTTGTAGCGGCGGTCATGTATTGTTTGTAGTCTGCGTGTGTTGTGGTGGTTGCCGGGGGTGATGAGGGTTTGTGTCCTGGCTGGCAGTACACAAGTTTTCCTTCCTCGTGTACTACTGCTCTCACCTTTGATGTTAGGAGTCCCTTAGCTGGTTACTGGATCTTCTTTATTTTCTGGGACCCTTGTCCATTGGCTGTGGCTTCGGGTTGAATTGTAGGCGATGGTGAATGTAGTGGAGTATACACTTCAGTGCAGCGGGGTAGGAGGTGTATATGAGTCCCATTTTGGTTGGTAATTTGTGAACTTTTGGGTGATTTCTGCAGTTGCTTTATATCATTCTGGGTATCCACATATGTTAGTGTTATGCAGGTCTTGAATAGGTCATCACTGGGCTGGCTGGGAACCTCAGGTAGAAAAAAGTAAAAAAAAAAAAAAAAATAGAGGAAAAGGTTCCTGTTGCCGTTGCCGCTGCCGCTGACTCGATGTGATAGTCCCAGTAAACTTATGCCTCTATAATTTTTACAATCTCTTTTGTCCCCTTTTCTCCTTTATATTAAAGGGACTAATATCATGCTCCCCGCCAAATCCCTAGGTACCTTCCCCTCTTTCATACATTATTAAAACAAAAGTACCAACCACTCCAACACTATATCCCCCCCTGCGTTTAACATTTCTGTCAATGAATCCCATCATTTCCAGCTGCTTTCCTACCCCCTTTCATTCTACTAATTTGCCTCACATACCTCCCCACACTTTACATTCTGTTCTTCTTTCACTCACTAAAAGATGGTATACCTCCTGGCCATGCATGAAATTAACCGCCTCCCTTTCTTCCTCAACATTTAAAAGTCCTCAAAATATTCTTCGCTATCTACCTAATACCACCCTCTTCCCCATCTACTAACTCCCCTACTCTTTTTAAACTGACAAATCCATACTTTTTCCCTAGCTTTCTTAACTTGTTTAACTCGCTGCCAAATTTTTTCTTATTTTCATTAAAATTCTTGACAGTGCATCTCCACTCTTTCATCTGCTCTCCTTTTGCAACTCTCTCACCACTCTCTTCACCTTTCTTTTACTCTCAATACTCTGCTCTTCTATAACACTTCATGCTTTGTAAATACCTCTCATAAAGCTACCTTTTCTCTTTATTACACCCTTGTTACTTCATCATTCCACCAATCACTCCTCTTTCCCCTGCCTCCCTCACCCTCTCTATAACCACAAACTTCTGCCCCACATTCTAATACTGCATTTTAAAACTATTCCAACCCTCTTCAACCCCCCCACTACTCATCTTTGGCACTAGCCCACCTTTCTGCGAATACTCGCTTATATCTCGCCCGAACTTCCTCCTCTCTCCCTTAGTTATACACTTCACCTCCCTCTTCTTGTTGTTGCCACCTTCCTCTTTTCCCCATCTACCTCTTACTCTAACTTACTTACAACTAAATAATGATCCATTATATCATTTGCCGCTCTATAAAACATGTACATCCCTGGAGCCTACACTTCAACCTTTTTATATCCACCAATACATAATCTTACAAACTACTTCATTATGTGCTACATCATACCTTGTATATTATTTTATTCCTCTTTTCATAAAATATGTATTACTTATTACCAAATTTACTTTCTACACATAGCTCAATTAAAGCTCCCCATTTACATTTACCCCGCCCTGCACCCCATATTTACCTACTACTTACTTCGCCCTCCATAAACATTTTTACCCACTTTAGCTTGAAATCCCAACCACCATTACTCTCAACTGATCAAAACTCCCCTCCCCATGCATTCACTCAACATTCCCCATAATCTTCTCTCTCTCCTCTACACTCTCTCTTTCCCAGTGCATACACGCTTACTATATCCGACTTTTCACATCCAGGTCTTTATTTTACTTCCACATAATCCTGAATTTATACATTTGTAGTCCCTCTTTTCCTGCCATAGCTTATCCTTCAACATTATTGCTACCTCCTTCTTTAGCATCTAACTCTATATATTACATATATAATTTACAGTGATTGTGTGTGAATGATAGTGAAAGTGTTTCCTTTTCCATTTTTGGGTACCTCTGCCTCAGTGGGAGATGAGTAGCATGTTGAAAAAAAAAAATTAATTAAGAAGTGTTTTCTCAAATAATTCTTAACAATTCTTTAATGTTTTTGTTTCTCTTACATTAGATCATTAGGACTTGTACCCACTCCCAGAGTAAGATTTTTGAAAAAAAAGGCATGAAGAGAGCATTGGGCCAGATGGCAGTTAAATCGAAACTAATGAAGCAGAGCAGTATCTGACTTAGCAGAAAGACCTGAGCTCACAACACTAGATATTAGAGCGAGGAAAAATGTGTATTCATGTAACATTGTTATGCAGTAATACAGTACGTTCAAAATTTGTCTGTGTCTCCTTGTATAACAGTGATATTTGTTTCAGAATTGCATTTTCTAGCTCTGCATCATATAGATAAAAATCTCTCATAAAGCAGGCTATGTTTCCTGAAACCTGGCAAAAACCTCATGAAAAGTAGCTTGTGAGGTGAAAACTGATGTCCACATAAATAAGCGTTTATATGAAAGTGAAGACCATGTCGAAGTAACTTTATTAATTGAAATTATTGTCAAGAAAAATAGGGTTAATTTCCAGGCACTAACTTCCAAGATTTGCCATAAATATTTTCTTTTTTTTATTTCTTGTTGCTATTCTACTAGGTAAGTATCGAATTACTACAGGATAACTACTTCATTTTGTGTTAGTTGTTACCTGAAGCACTTGAAGCTTGTGTGGAGGGGTTAACATGGACCTACGGGCTAAGTTTGATGTAATGAGTTAATCAACTGATACTCAGTACATGTCAATAACATGGAAATAAAAGCCACATTTTTTACCAAATTGTACCAAACAAATAAGAGCTTTTCCACACTGGTTATGCAGAAATGGGATAGCTGGGGGCTTGAGCCTGGTCTAAGGGCAAAGGTAAAAGTGACACACATCTCAAGAGCCCAAACCGGCCCCCACACCAGGGCTATCCCCAGTCAAAACAGAAAGCGCTAAACTGTATGTGTACTTCAAGGGGTTGGGTAACAGAGGGTTAGGCAAAAATCTCCCAATTAGGAAAATATATCTATTTAAGTTACCATAACATAACATAACAGAAAACCTTAATCTAAACGCCCAAATGAAAAGGGGTACACACAACAAGCTGGCTGAGGTTCAGCCACGATAACACTAGGCTTCGTCAGCGTCAGGCGTTATTACACAACAAACCTCATTTCTTATTTTCTCACTCATCCCACAGCACACTGACCATGTAGAGCCTGGTGAACATACAGGTAAGCCATATGAGAGCCTATTATGGCTTAGTTGGATACACAAAATGAGTGCAGCACAACTACAAACTTATCTTAAATACACAGCACCTCCGACGTAGTAAAGTTTTAGAACAATAATACAAAAATACATCAACTGAATTTATGGACTTAAGGCTCATGGAGATTGACACCAGTGAGTCCATCTATTATCACTCCTAACTCATGGCAGGAGGAGCCACATGTCTATGGTGCATCCAACAAAATAAGAGACTCTTGGAATGTCCACATACTTGCCACTACTGCCCGGCTCCGGCTGGGTTACAAGTTATCTTTTGGCAGGTTAAATCACCACCACCAGATGTAGACCAAACGAAATGTAAACTTGCCGAGATGGATTATTGTCACAACCCTGCGTCCATTATGTACTGGAGTGTGATAAAATTAATGAAATTTAGAAACTACTCACTCATAAAGTTCAAGAAATGGCAAAGTATTTTTTATCCAACAGTGGTATATTGCAGACCATTTCTTTGAGAAATACCCTGAACTTTGCTAGCTGTAAATAAAGCTTTACCACATTGAGTGCATGTGTGTGTGTGTGTGTGTGTGTTGTTGTGTGTGTGTGTGTGTGTGTGTGTGTGTGTGGTGTGTTTGTTGTGTGTGTGTGTGTGTGTGTGTGTAAGCTCACCTATTTGTACTCGCACCTATTTGTGTTGCAGGGGTCGAGTCTTAGGAGCTCCTGGCCCCGCCTCTTCACGGTTGCTCTTTCACCGGTATGATGGTTGGGTGCGTGTATGTGTATGATTTGTGTTGTGTGTGTGTGTGTTTATGTGTACTCACCTATTTGTACTCACCTATTTGTGGTTGCAGGGGTCGAGTCCCCAGCTCCTGGC
The DNA here is from genome assembly GCF_026875155.1 of Cherax quadricarinatus. NCBI lineage: Eukaryota > Metazoa > Arthropoda > Malacostraca > Decapoda > Parastacidae > Cherax > Cherax quadricarinatus. Next base: position 82,090 of record NW_026478338.1, on the reverse strand, counting down.
CCTGCCTCTCTCCGGTTTGTTGTGTGTGTGTAATTTGTATATGTGTTGTGTGTGTGTGTGTGTGTTGCTTGTGTTGTGTGAGGGAGGTGTGGTGTGTGTGTTGTGTGTGTGTGTGGTGTGTGTGTGTGTGTTTGTGTGTGTGTGTGTGTGACTCAACAATCAATATTTGCACCAAAAACTCACTACAGTTGTGACCGGTGTGGAAAGTGTTGATTGCTCATTACACTATAATTTGTTCATGAATTGTTAGCCATGTATAAACGTAAGTAACCATTCCTTACAGTTTTCATTACCTTTTGTAACTTATGAGTTCATTACCTTGTACCTATTCATCCATCCAAACTTTGGGGCCCAGTCCCTGCTGGAGCCATTACGTACCTCTGTAATCTGTAAATACCTTTGTAACTTGTATGATTGTGACTAGACCTACCCGGAGTTCATTACCTTTGAAATTGTGAGTTCATTACCTTTGTAAATTGTGAATTCAATTACCTCTGGTAATGCTCAGCTATCAAAACTTTTGGAGTCCAGTCCCTGGACCAATTATTACCGTCTGTAATCTTTTGACTACCGCCCCACCAGATAGCTATCGGGTCATAATAAACATATTAAACTAACTAACTATAACGTCCGACGCCAGCCCTACACACCATCTAAGGTCACGTGACTCCCCCCACGCTTACTCGCGTACCCAACACATCCTTGGAAAATAAATCATTAACAGATTCTTTTATAATTACAGTTAGAGTACTTACAGTACCCCCCAACTGCACATTATCAATTTATAAAATTCTTCTTTACAACTTATAATATTCATATTATTATTGTACACTCTCCACTATATGACATTCGATGTCATGCAGAACCCTGCCATAACGACTCACCCATACCAAACAACATATGCATTTGATAAACTCAAAGCAAAGAAAAATAATTTAACAAAAATATCAGAGGTTACCTCAGCCGGGCTCCCTTATACAGTGTGTTATTTGTTAGTAGTTCTGGCTATTTCTTCCCTTGGTCCGGGCGGGGGGGGGGGGGGGGGGGTTTCAGACCAGACCTCCCTGGTCTAAGGCTGGAGGATAAAATATAATCAGAATGCGTGTTATGGTTTAGGGCCACATCCCAATAATCAAGCACAGACCTAGTAAAAACAAATACACCAAAGGAGTAGGGAGCCTTACTACCTGCCCTCAGGAAAACCATCAAAAAATCAAACTTTTTCCCTACTTTGACCCTGATTTCAACTAAAACTGGTTCTCAAACCAACCAAATCTTCCCTGTTTCCTTCTATAAAATAAACACTCAAGAAGCGCCAGTAAAAAACCATAAAAACCATCCTGAAGAACACCTCAAAAATTGCATTTTAAAATCTAAATAGGGTCAGACAGAGAATTTTCTTTTCCTATCAATGCACCGCATGGGGCGGACTTTTTATTCTATGTACACTCATCGCACCAACCATTCTCTCAGTCTAGGAAAAAATTTACCACTCAAAGTTTATTGATTTTGCAGTTTTTTTTATAGTTTTCCCCTTCTTTTGGGGAAACCATTCAAAGGTGGGGGGGGATGGCTTTTTGATCGAAAAGGGCTTTTATCCAGGGAATTAAAATTTTGTTTTTCCCTCACTTTGGATAAAACATAAGCATACACCATAGTAATGGAAAGATAGGGGTATGAGAAACTTTTATTGTGACAGTTTCACTCAAATATAAAACCCCCGGGGGCTTTTTTAGCCTTGGTATTATCCCTCCCCTCAGGACACCCTTTTAAAAAACTATTTTTAAATCTCACCTATTTTCCATACCACCCCCAAAGGTTTTTTCCCTTACATAAAGCTAAGCTAAGCTAGATCAAACCTCTTGCCTCTCATTTTCCGGGTTTGCATTCCCCTATGTTTTAGTTTCCCTAAAGGGAATTGGGCCTTTGCTCAAATTCCTTGAATCTACCCCGAATGTTTTTTTTTTTACCCCCCCAGGCATATAGACCCCTATGGATTTAACTTTTCCCAAAAAATGAAAAAATAATACAATTAAAGAAAAATTTTTAAAATGGCAGTTATTTTACATTGTCAACAGGTGACAGTGATAAGATGATACGACATTTCCTTAAGATCCTGAAAAACCAGATGAATTCACTGACGATGTAAAATAATCATGAAGTCCACAGATCCAGAACAAATGAAGAAGCCAATAAGAAATTTGATATTGTCAAAAAAATGAAGAGGAAAAACTTGCGGTTAACCAAAAAGTGATATTTAGATGAAATGTTACTGGTCCCACAATCAGCAGGGAGCGGTTTTTTAATAGTGTGAAAGGGAGTTTTTTTTTTCTTTTACAGGTACTAATTGAATTTTTCATTAAAATTTTTGAAATCACAGTATATTACTTTTTACAGAGAAGCGCTAAACCCCTGATTTTTTAATATATAATTGCCTGGGGAGTAGGTTTGGGAGACAGCAAACCCCCCCAGGGAAGTATACATCCTTTTTTTATTTATTTAATTTTTTTTATTTAAGCATAATACAGAGGGTACAAAAAATACAGGTAAGAGCAGCATGCCAAAGCCCTTTATATCATAGCATTACGGGGTGGCTTAAAATTAATTTAAAATTTAACTAAACAATGAGAAATCAGTGATAAAACATTATTTTAAACAGATAATATTAAGCACAAATGAGTAAAAAAGACATATATGGGTTTCATGCTTTTGTACATTTAGTCGAATGAGTATTCTGTTAGGGGGAGGTATTTAAAAAAAAAAATAAAGTTAGATTTGGGGCCTAGGTTTAAAAGTTTGTGTGATATAATTGTGAGTAACATATGGGTATACAATTTTTAAGGTTCATTATTTTATATTTTTTTGGTTTTGAGTGGTAAGTGACTTTTAGAAAGACTTGAAATTTTTAAACAGGGAGGTTTTTTTTTATTTTACAGGGGAAAGAATCCCGATTTAGGGCCTTTTATGTGCATTTAGTTTTTGCTAAAACGTAGATGGACACAGGAACATCAAAGAGTAATCTGTGCCTTTGTGTTATGGGTTTTGTTCTTTTGAGGTTGGCAAGGAGAATGTTTGAGGGAGGGGTTTAAAATCAATTAAGTGTTCTATGTATGTAATAGGAAAAAAAAAAAGTATGGATTTTTTGTATGGGATAGTTGAGTGTTTTGAATATTTGGTGGAGTGTGTTTCCCGTAGTGAGATTTGTTATCATTTTAACTGCAGCCTTTTGTTGGGTAATTAGTGGTCTGAGATGGTTAATTGTTTTAACCCCATGCACAAATTCCCCAAAGGGGAGATAGGGGTAAATAAAAGAGTGATAAAGGCCCGGAGGGCTGACTGTGGACATTACCGATCTTCATTATGCCTACAGTCTTGGAAATTTCTTAGAAATTTGTTGTATATGTGATGAAATTTGAGTCTGTTATCGAGGTGGATTCCTAAGAATTTTCCCTCTGTTAGCTTTGTGATAGGTGATCCGTTTATTTGTTATGTTAAAGGTTACATCTGTAGCTCTGTTACCAAACTGAATGAAGTAGGTTTTTATCAATGTTTAGTGTAAGTTTGTTAGTCCTCATCCAGGTAGATATTTTCTGTAATTCGGTGTTTACAGTATTGGCTAGCGTGGACTGGGCTCGGGTGAGAGAAGACGATGTAGTGTCATCTGCAAAAAGTGTGGGTTTGAGTAATTGCGAAGCATTGGTAGGTCATTTATGTATAGGAGAAAGAGAAGAGGGCCAAGGACACTTCCCTGTGGGACACCAACTGTAATTGGTTGTGCGGAAGAGCTTGCCCCATTTGCGTACACATATTGGCTTCTGTTGCTGAGGTAAGACTTGGGTAGTTGAGGGAGTGCCCTCTAATACCATAGTGTGACAATTTACATGGAGCAAGTCATGGTCAACTGTATCAAAAGCTTTACGTAAGTCAATGAAGATCCCTAGTGGGACTTCTTTTTTCTCTATTGCAGTGTATATATGTTCTAGCATGTGTATAATAGCATCATTAGTATTTTTATTAGGCCTGAATCCAAATTGGCAGGGGTTGAGAATGTTTTGGGAGATGAGGTAGGAGTAGATTCGTTTATGAATTAATTTTTCGAAGATTTTTGAGAGAGGGTGTAAATTGGATATTGGCCTATAGTTATTCAACTCTGTTTGGTCTCCTCCTTTATGGAGTGTGAAACAGAAGCTCCTCCTTTATGGAGTGTGAAACAGAAGCTTGTAATTGTTTTGCATGATGGTAGGATTGCTGGTATCTTTTTTATGTCTCATAAACATGCAAGATTTCAGGTACGTCTTGCTACTTCCTCTTACACTTAGGTCACACTATACATACATGTACAAGTGGATAAGAATTCTTCCTCCATAAGCTATGCGTGTTGTAAGAGGGACTAAAATCAGGGGGCAAGGGGCTAGTAACCCGAGTTCTGAATACGCTTCACAAGTCATTGTTAAAAGTCTCGACAGAGGTACACTCATAGGAATTAACCAGTCAGTCACATGTGCAACAAAGTCATCTGTGATCAGGGGAAACATTAAGACGTTTCCGTTTGAATATCCCACCAGGGAGAATAGTATTACCAACATCTAGAGAGGTTAGCCTTGGGACATGAATCAAACGCTATATCATGTTACAAGGAAGACTCACAGCTGCAGAAAGTAATGTTGAAGCCCAGGCACAATCAAGGACGACCTCCATAATGTTTGGGTTCAAGGTCACTACAATTGCACATTATCATGACTGTTAAAGAATGACAACAGTTGATTGCCAATACGATTACAAACTGAGAGTTTCCCAAGGCGTTTGTGTCTTGCATTATAATCACCAATAATGAAGTAGGTTCAGACTGAGCACAAGTTGGGAGCTCCACGTAATTAAACTCAGTAGCAGGAGCGACAAGTAAATATGTTGAGAAGCAGAGTTCCCAATATAAATCCTAACAACGTGATACTGTAGCTCCTCTGTTTTTCTTATGTGCAAGAGTTGAAGGGGACAGTGATTTTTAATATATAGAACACAAGAATTAGTAGATTTGAGGTTATATGCAACCAAACGATGGCAATTTAGGGGTTGGGATTCATGGGACTCTGCACTCTTGTAGACACACAAATAGCAATGGATTCATGTGTGACTTTAGGATGCAGGTCAGAAAATCTTTGTCTAAGTGGACGCAATATTCCAACTTAAAATGATAGTTTATACGAGTTTTTGGTTCCATTATAAAAGTCCAGGGATAGTAGTCAATTTTCTCAGCAACCTGAAAAAACACTACATAACAAACAGACATAATCACTTCATACATCAGTATTAACCTTATCCATGAATCTCCTAAGCACTCCATTAGTGAGCCCTCTTGGGATCCTTTGTACACCAGAGGTCAAACTGCGCTCTTGGTCCCTGTCATGTCTGGAAGTGAACACTATCCCTCGACCCACCTCTCCGCTTTTATACACTCATCACTATCACACATGTACACTTCCCTCATCATTATGACCAGTGATACATACACCAATTATCAACAACCGGTCATCCTCCACACTGGGCTGACAGTATCTATCATACATTACACCTCACAGTTTGACTATCATGATGTCTTCACTGCCCTGTATCACATCTTCGACTGTGATTGTCAAGCCCCACTATCAGATTCAACGTTTTTGAATTATTAACACCACTCCAAGCATCAGTTTGTTCATCATCACCACACTCATTTTTCAAATGGCTGACAATCTGTGGTTGATGTAACTTCATTTGCAACCTCTAAGTTTTTCCTCGTGGTGCTCAAGTTGTTGGTTTTCAAACACCATTGTTCGTCTCCAGTACTGGTTATCGCAGCTGCATGTTGTGTACCACCCCAACACGACTAGCGTCATCAGAAAGTATGCGTCCGATCAGCTGAGCCAGGTGGCTGACTGACAGCTGACTCAGCCAGACCATGTGTCAACAACCCAGCAGGATTACTAGTGGTTGATAGCGCAGACGTGATCGTACCTCTGTTGATGCTACTCCTCAGCTAGTGAATCGCTCAAGCCAATTGCTGAGTTCAGGCATGGTCAGTATTCAGACATGAAGTAACTGGAAGGCCTATGCTCAGCATGGGGGTGATGGGTGAGGCGGGAGCCCTGCGGACTGGCGATGTGGCAGCTTTCGCCTCTGCAGTCAGCATGAGCACTGTGACTCCTGGAGTCCTTACAATTGATACATTCTAATAAACCATTCATGACTGCATATTGGAATGGCATATTCGGACAGGTACTGGACCGGTGACTTCATGTTTTTAGTCTTGAACACAGTCAAAGAATCAAACATTTCTGCTACTGCTAATAATAACAATAGTAATAATAATAATTTAATAATAAGAATAATAATAATAATAATAATAAAAAATAATAGTATAAGAATAATAATAATAATAAATAATACTATAATAATTTGAAGAAGGAAATTTACAAAATACGAGGGAGTTGGTGACACATCGTCCAGTGTGGCTTTGTTTATGCCTGGAGTGACCAGTATCTCCCTGCCTCCAACAGTTCACATAATCAGCGGTGAGGCAGTGGTATTTAATAACAGATTGTTATAAATATAATAGTACATATTAAATAACATGTAATATTAGATTAATATGCTGCTATGTATGACATGCTGCATTATGATAATTCTAGTAACTGTATTTGTGTATACCTGAATAAACTTACTTACTTACTTAATACCATGTAGTTATTAAATACCCACTGCCTCAATCGCTTCCTCACCAGCTGCTCACCCACTGCCTCAGTCGCTGCTTCAACAAGGGCTCCCTCAACAGCTGCCTCAACAAGCTGCCTCAACAGCTGCCTCCACAGCCTGCCACAATCGCTGCCTCAATCGCTGCCTCACCCACAGCCTCAACGCTGCCTCAACAGCTGCCGCAGTGACCACTGCCTCAATTGCTGCCCAGCAGCTGCCTCAATCGCTGCCTCAACAGCTGGCCTCAATCGCGCTCAACAGCTGCCTCATTGCTGGCCTCAACAGCTGCCTCAAATCGCTGCCTCAATCCCGCCCCCCTCAATCGCAGCTCAAACAGCTCCTCAACAGCTGCCTCACAGCTGCCTCAAACGCTGCCTCCACTCTGCCTCAATCGCTGCCATCAACAGCTCCTCAATCGCTGCCTGTCAATCGCTGCCATCACAGCTGCCCACAGCTGCCTCAAACCGCTGCCTCGATCGCTCCTCACCACTGCCCACAATCGCTGCCTCAACAGCTGCCTCAATCGCTGCCATCAACAGCTCCTCAACCACTGCCCTACCACTCCAGTCGCACTCAATCTACAAGTACCAAAAACACAATGAATTATTGATAAAATGTTTGATGAGCAGGGACTAATGGTCACTCCAGCATAAACAAAGCCACACTGACCGATGTGCAACTCACTCACTCGTATTTTTGTACAACTTCCTTCTCAATTATAATTATTAATATTATTATTATTATTATTATAATTATTATTATTATTAATATTTATTATTACTATGTTTATTTTAAGCAGTAGCAAAGGTTTGATTCTTTGCTGTGTTCAAGAGTAAACACATGTCACCGTCTAATACCTGTCCAAATAGCCATATCCAAAAATGCCCGTCAAGAATGGTTAACATATTTATACTGTAGTGAAATAGCAAATAAATGAACAAACAAATCACTCCACACTGAGTGGTGGGAGGCTGCTCCAGTTGCGGGGGTCGGAGGAGGTAGTAGGGACTCGCAGGTGGCGGGAAACTTGAATATGATCATGTGGGGTTTGAACACGTGGATAGGGTCAAGTAACTACTCACGTAGGCCTGGTAGTACGTATAATACGGATAATGCGGGAAGCGCCCAACAGCCTGACCTGCCTCCTTGCTCACTCTCGTAAGACTGACCGCCCACAGTACCCATAGGTGGGGGGGTCTTTGAAATAACTGCTGTGGTCGCGGCAATATGAATCAGACAGTGACTCAGGCAGAGACGTTGGTAGTGAGTCCATCTACTGGTAACACTGGTTACTGGGTAAAAAAAAAAAAACTGGTACTACTACTGAGAGCTCGGCGACGCTAACGTATGACACCCGACATACAACTAAACACAAACTAGAGATGGCTGGTGTACGGCTTGGTGGCTGATTCTTTTAAAAATAAAAAAAACAATGTCAAAGTACACAACAGTGAACCTTATAACATACATAAGTAGAACATGGAATGGAAGCTTATTAACTGGAAACTGTAATGCAATACAGGTATAAAATATAGCACAACTCATCGAATGATAGTCCATTGAATGAAACTCACTGATTGAAACTCCAAACGAATGCAAACTCATCGAATGAAACTCAATGCTAAGATTTACACAATAGATGTGATAAAAAAAATTTGCTCGATCGATCTTATTCATGGATCTAACGGATTCTTGAGAGAATATATACAAAGAAAGAAGTGTTTTAACAGAAAGGCAGATTCGGTGCACTACAAATCTAGACTGTTAACTCTCCAATTCGGAGAGAAATGTGAACACAAAAAAAATTCTTGAATCTGATAAGTTGAAACGTAATTAATTCATCTAAACAGGTTATTACATTGAACCCCAACTCTGCTAGGGGAAGATTGACATATGCCGAATGAGTGTCATCTCTGGGAGGAACAAACCTGTTGCATTTGGGCAAACTCATGCGATTTGGAGGCAAATCGATGGAAGTTACCAAATGATTCTTCAGATTTTCTCATACCTGTCGTGTACGTAGGGAATAACGACATTCAAGTTGATAGTCTGACTGATATCAGGAAATAGTACAGGATCAGGAAATTGTCAAGTCTGTCACATTAGTCTGGGTTGGGAACATCATATCATCACATCCTAACTTCATATGATCTAAATGCAATTCTTTATACTGACCAGTACTATCTCTCTAACCTATACTATTACCCCAACAAAGTGATAGGTTCAACTACTTGATGAACCACAAACCTTTTGATCAAGCTTTGGCATTGCAGAAGTCTTGTTAAAGTTAATCACAAACTCTCGAACCATACTTTGATTTTGGATGGCTGTGCTCGAGTGTTGCGACTCTTTTTAAATTCTCTGTTGATTTATGAAGTGTTTCACGATTCATCTACAACAACCCGCACTTTGAGGCTAAGCTGGTACGAGTATGCAGAAATCATCAGGGATGTACTTGGTTTCGGATTAGAAGATAACAACTCATAAGGGCTCGTTTCTTTTTCTGTCTCAAAACATGCTAGATACAGGGATATCTTGCTACTCCTACTTACACATTGTCACCCCTTCCACAGACATGCACAGCATAAATATATATAACATACAACTAGGTTTTCTTCTCCCGTTTTCTAAATTAGCTCTTGTTCTTCTTTATTTCTTCTATGTCCATGGGGAAGTGGAAAAGAAATCTTTCCTCCGTAAGCATCGTGTCGTATGACGACTCAAAATTCCGGAGCAATGGGCTAAGTAACCCCTTCTCCTGTGACATTACTAAACAAAGAGAGAAAAACTTATAAAACGGATGCTTTAATGTACGGATGTAGTGCGGATGACAAGAAACAGATGATTGCGGATGTTATGAATGAAAGAAGTTGGATGTCCTGGCCCTAAGCGAAACAAGCTGAAGGGGGTAGGAGAGTTTTCAAGTGGGGGAAATAAGGGATTAAATCTGGAGTATCGAAGATTTAGAGTCAAAAGGAAGGGGTAGCAGTAATGTAAATCTGATCAGTTATGGAAGGAGCAAAGAAATACTGCAAGTGTACAATTCAAGAATTATGTGGATTAAAGTAAAGTTGGATTGCGAGAATGGGTCATAATAAGTGTGTATGCACCTGGAGAAGAGAGGAATGCTGAGGAAGGGAAGATTTTGGAAATATTCAAGTGAATGTATAGGAGCCTTTGAACCAAGTGAGAGAGTTAATTTGATGGTTAGGGGACCTGAATGCTAAAGTAGAGAAACTTTTTAGAGAGGGTGTGGTAGTAAGTTTTGGAGTGCCAGGTGTAAATGAAATGGGGAGCCCTTTGATTGAACCATTGTATAGAAAGGGGTTTAAGTTATAGGTACAACATATTTTTAAGAAAAGAGTATAAATAAGTATACTAGATATGTGTTGGGCGAAATACAGTAGTTTGTTGGATTATGTATTGGAGATAAAAGACTGTTGAGTAGACCTTCAGATGTACAATGTTTTATAGAGGGGCCACAGACATATCAGATCACTTCTAATTGTAGCTACACTGAGATTAAAAAGGTAGACTGGGATACAAGAGAATAGAAGCATCAGGAAAGAGAGTGAAGGTTTATAAACTAGAAAGAGGAGGCACGATTAGGGTAAGATAAAAACACTATTGGAGGATAGATGGGCTAATGAGAGCATAGGCAATGGGGTCGAAGAGGTATGGGGTAGTTTACAACATGTAGTGTTAAGGTTCAGCAGAGTTTGTGGTTACCCGAAAGTGGTGCAGGAGGGAAGAGGAGCGATGTGGAATGATGATGTAAAGCAGTAGTCAGGGAGAAAAAGTTAGCATAAGAGAAGTTTTTACAAATAGCAGTGATGCAAGGAGGGAAAGTATAGGAGAAAAAGAGAGAGTTTAAGAGAGTGGTGAAGCAATGGTACAAAGAGAGCAAATGAAGAGAGTGGGTTAGATGTTATCAACAAATTTTGTTGAAAATAAGAAAAAGTTTGAGGAGATTAACAAGTTTAAGATAGCCTAGAGAACTATGGATTTGGTCAGTTAAAAATAGAGATGGCGAGTATTAAATGGGAGAGTTTCGAGGTAATCGGGAAGATGGAGGAATTTTTTGAGGAATTGTAAATGTTGATGAGATAGGGAAGCTGTGATTTCGTGTAAAGGCAAGGAGGAATCACATCTTGTCGATTGAGGAAGAGCCAGTTGTGAGTGTGGGGGAAGTTCGTGCGGCAGTAGGTAAACTAACGGGGGAAGGCAGCCAGATTGATGGGATAAAGATAGAAATGTTTTCAAACCGGTGGGAAATAGTCTTGCGTTGTTGGTTAGCAAATTCTTTAATAAATTGTAGGGCAGAGGGTAAGTAACCTAAGGGATTTTTTATTTTTTTTTAAGCAGAGAAGCATGCATAGTTCCTTTGTATACCGGCACAGGGGATAACAGAGAGTGCAAAAATTATAGGGGGATAATGCCTAATGCCTCAAATAACTCAGATGATGTAGTGGAAGTTTTTAGCAGTAAAGTCGAGAACCAAAACCTAGTCAATGTGGTGTCTACAAGCCTCCGGATGCAACATCCAGCATTTCCAGGAACAGCTGTTAAAAATTGACCACTGTCTGAAAATCCTCCAGCTCCTGCACCCAACATCTTGCTCCTGGGGGATATCAACTTAGGCCCCTAAAATGGAGGAAATATAGCAAATACTATGTTGCAGTAATAACAACAGGAGGCAGCTCTGATGAAAACTCACACTCACGCGAGCTTTTAAATCTCTGCCACAAAATTCAATTTAAACCAAGCAAATAATAAGCCTACTAGACTGGAGAATAACACTAGACTCATCTTCACTAACAATGAAAAAAAATTGATCTGATAAGAAATGTCACAATATCAAAAACAATATACTCAGATCACAACATAAATTGCTAGGTTCAGTCATGTATGCGCGGAGCCCCAACCGACATAATGAGATGAGTCCCACGAGGGAGCCTTCACCAAATTCAACTTCAATAAACAAAAACATAAATGTGGACCAAGTAAACCAATTCCTAAACCGATACAAGCCTGGGAAGATATACTAAGCAACACAGACCCCAACTTATGCCTAGAACAGATTAACTCGGGGCACTCGATGTTGCCACAAGACTATTCCTCAAAGAAAAGGAGGAGTAGAGTAAAACACAGAAGAGACAGGGCGCCCCTTTACAGGCGACCGGAAAAGAATAACAGGCGGGCAAAAAAGGCAATATACTGCCATGCGTAGGGAGACACTGGTCAGAGAAATAGCAAGCATCGAACTTAAGCTACAAGAATCCTAGGAGTCAGGAATAGCGGAAGAACTAAAAGCCATAAATGAAACGAAAGAAACCCAAAGTATTCTTCTCCTATGCAAATCAAAATCGAGAACCAACATCCATATGGGCCCCCTACTTAACAAGATGGGTCCTACACAGATGACAGCAAAGAAATGAGTGAGCTACTCCAGTCCCAATATGACTCAGTTTTAGCAGCCACCTAACCCGACAGAGAGTCGAAGATCAAATTAATTTTTATGAGAGTGCCACAAAATTTGATTAACACAAGCCTATCCGATGTTATCCTGACAGCCAAATGACTTCGAACAGCGCTAAATGACCTGCCCATGCACTTCTGCCCCAGGGCCAGACTCATTGGAACTCTGTGGTCATCAAGAACTGCAAGAAACCCCTATTCACGAGCCTTTTCCATCCTATGGAGAGGAGAATGGACACGGGGTCTCCCACAGTTATACTAAAAACAACAGACAAGCCCCACTCCACAAAGGGGCAGTAAGCAACAGCAAAGAACACTACAGACCAATAGCACTAACACGCATATCATAAAAAATCTTTGAAAAGGGTCCTAAGAAGCAAGATCACCACCCCATCTAGAAACCCATCAGTGTACACAACCCAGGCACCATGGGTTTAGAACAGGTCGCGTCCTGGCTGTCTCAACTATTGGATCACTACGACAAGGTCCTAAATGCACTAGTAGACAAAAAGAATGCAGATATAATATATACAGGACTTTGCAAAGCCTTCGACAAGTGTGCCCATGGGCTAATAGCACACAAAATGCATGCTAAAGGAATAATAAGAAAAAGTCGGTCGATGGATCTATAAATTTTCCCTCACTAACAGAACACAGAGAGAGTTCGGCCAACAGAGTAAAGTCCGGGTGCAGCTACGTGAAACGCTCTGTCCACAAGCACATACGTTACCGCACCCAACAGGTTCCCCATCCTCATATCCGACATAGACAAGGATTGTCAGCCACACACCATGTCTTCCTTTGCAGATGAACAACCCAATCTGCATGACATGTCTTTCCATTGCAGACACGACAAAGCTCCGGTGGACATCAACCAAATCTTTCAGTGGGCCGCAGAAAACAATATGAATTCAACCGATGAGAAATTTCAATTACTCAGAATATGGTAAACATAGAAATTAAATCTTCATCAAGTACAAAACAAATTCTGGCCACAAAATAGAGCAAACACCAACGTCCAAGACCTGGGAGTGATCATGTCGGAGGATCTCACTCACCTCAGGACAATAACATTGTATCAATCGCATCTGCTAGAAAAATGACAGGATGGATAATTGAGAACCTTCAAAACTAGGGAGCCAAGCCCATGAATGACACTCTCAGGTCACTTGTTCTATCTAGGCTGGAATATTGCTGCCACACAAACAGCACCTTTCAAGGCAGGTGAAATTGCCGACCTAGAAAATTACAGAGAACTTTCACGGCGCGCATAACGGAGATAAAACACCTCAATTACTGGGAGCGCTGAGGTTCTAAACCTGTATATTACCTGAACGCAGAGGGAGAGATACATGATTATAGACACCTTGAAAATCCTAGAGGACTAGTACCGACTTGCACACTGAAAATCACTCCTACGAAAGCCAAAAAGACCTTGGCAGATACGATGCACCATCCCCCCAATGAAAGCAGGGTGTCACTAGCACATTAAGAGACCATAACAATAAGTGTCAGGGGCCCGAGACTGTTCAACTGCCTACCACACCATAAGGGGTAGTACCTCAGACCCCGGCAGTCTTCAAGCTGGCTACTGGGACAAGCACCTAAAGTCATTCCGGGATCACCGGCTGTGGCTCGTAACCCTGGTTTGCGTGCACAGCAGCAACAGCCTGGGTGATCAGCTCTGATCCACCAGGAGGCCCTGGTCAAGACCGGGCCGCGGGGCGTTGACCCCCGGAACTCTCTCCAGAGGAAAGTAAAGTGTATGGAAGAGTTTCTTCATTGAGAGAATTAAGAGTAAGACGGAAATAGGATAGCAAGATGACAAGGAGGCTTTAGGAACGGTAGGGGTGCGTGACCGCAGGTGTTTTACAGTGACCCATATAAGTGACCAGTATTTAGATATGGGCTAAAGAGGTCTTTGTGGCATTTATGGATTTGGAAAAGGCGTATGACAGGTGGATAGGGGGCAATGTGGCAGATGTTGCAAGTGGAATGGTGTAGGAGGTAGGTTTACTGAAAGCAGTGAAGAGTTTTTTACGAGGATATGAGCTCAATTAGAGTATTAGAAAGAGCGGAAATTATTTCCCATAAAAGTAGGCCTTAGACCATGGATGTGTGATGCACCGTGGTTGTTTACTCTATTTAAAGATGGGGTTGTAAGAGAAGTAAATGCGCGGGTCTTGGCAAGAGCGTGGAGTTAAAAAGATAAAAGACTCACACACACCTGTGAGTTGCACAGACTGGTCTTTGCTGATGAACACTGTGCTCTTGGGAGATTCTGACGAGAAGTTGCAGAGATTGGTGGATGAATTGGTCGGGTGTGCCACAGAAGAAAATTTGCAGTTGAATCCCAGGAAAGAGTAGTCGGTTATAGGCTCACCAAAAGATGAGGAGATGAAAGAAGGATATCAGATTGGAGGGAGAGAGTAGGAGGAGGTGCACGTATTCAGATGAGACAGACTGACAACCTTTCCAGCCAATGGCTTCTAGAATTTAATCCTGCCAAATGCAATGTCATGGAAGATAGGGGAAGGGCCAGAAGACCACAGACAGATAATAGGCTAGGTGGCCAAAGACTGCAAACCTCACTCAAGGAGAAGAGCTTGGGTGAGTATAACACCGAGCATGTCTCCGAAGCCACACATCAATCAATAACTGCTGCAGCATATGGTCGCCTGGCAAACCTGAGAACACATTTCCGATACCTTAGTAAGGAATCATTCAAGACACTGTCCAACCCCCACGTGTATGTCAGGCCCATACTGGAGTATGCAGCCCCTGTTTGGAACCACCCGCACTGATAAAGCACACTCAAGAAACTAGAGAAAGAACAAAGGTTTGCAAAGGTTGTTCGCAGAGCTAAGGGGAATTGTCCTATGAAAAAGATTAAGGGAAATCGGCCTGACGACACGGGGGACAGGAGGGTCAGGGAGACATGATAACGACATATAAAATACTGCGTGGAATAGACAAGGTGGACAAGGACAGGGATGTTTCCCAGGCAGGGGACATAGAAACAAGAGGCCACAATTGGAAGTTGATGACACAATGATCAGAGAGATAGTAGGAAGTATTTCTTCAGTTCATAGAGTTGTAAGGCAGTGAAATTAGCCTAGAACAATGACGGAGTGAGGCAGGAACCATAAAAAGTTTTAGACGAGGATGATAAAGCGCATGGAGCGGGGAGAGACAGGGCCTAGTAGCTACCGGTGAAGAGGCGGGTCCAGGAGCTAAGGACTCGACCCCTGCAACCACAAAAAGTGAGTACGCCACACACGCACACACACACACACAACAACACACCACACACACACACACACACACACAGAACAGGCAGAACACAAAGGGATCTGACAGGCTGCAGACCTGGTCCAGCAATTAGGCTCCTGAGTTCAATCCCACACAAGAGCAATCATGAAGATTGGGGAAGGGCAAAGAAGGCCGCAGACGGAGTACAGTCTAGGGGGCAGAGACTACAAAACCTCACTCTAGGAATAAGATCTTGGGGTGAGTATACACCAGGCACATCTCCTGAAGCGCACATCAACCAAATAACTGCTGCAGTATATGGGCGCCTAGCAAACCTCAGACAGCATTCCGACATCTTAATAAGGAATCATTCAGGACCCTGTACACCGTGTATGTTAGGCCCATATGGAGTAGGCAGCACCATTTGGAACCCACACCTAGCCCAAGCACGTGAAGAAACTAGAGAATAAGTAAAGTTAAGTAAGGAAGTAAGTTTATTCAGTATACACAAATACATTACATAGAATTCTCAATATATACAGCATCTGGTAAGAACCTAGGATAACCCAAAAAAGTCAGACAGAGTGACATCTTCCACTGGGGGGACCTTTTTACCTTATTATTATAGTATAAAGGTAATAATATATTCTTATTGTTTCTACAATGAAGATAACATCTTATTACATACTAAAAAGACAATCTGCGACACCAAGGTCATTAAGACTACTAACAATACGAGGGTCATTAAAGGAGAAGGTAAAAATTACACGTTGTTTAGCTAAAAAATAGAAAATCATCCCCTCCCTTTCTGTAGCTACATTCACAGACACCTTTTTGGCACTCTTCCTTGAACTGGTTTCACGCTATGAGTGGTTTTGAACATTGCGGGTAGTCTTACCAATTCCTTTATTGCTGTACCATACAAGGTTGTGAAGCCTGGGCCACTTGACTGTGGTACACAAAGTTGTGCTCTCTCCCCTATTTCTATGATTGCTTTGGTTCCCAGCCTTGACAAAATTGCACAGCACGAATTCTGGGACATTGCTTGTGAGCCAATTTTATAAACATGTATTTAGCTTCAGTTTGTTTTTACTCTGGTCTTCAACATTCAGCATATCCAACTGCTGTAATTTCACCTGGCCTACATTTTCTCTGTCCCAGCCCCAGGATGAAATCTACGATATTGTTCTGGGTGATTTGCAGTCTATCTTTCAGTTTTTTTTGTCAAGGCAGAGTACCCAAGAAGAGCAAGGTAATCCATATGGCATTGTATAAGGGCTAGACATAGAGTCCTGCGAGCCTCAGTAGGTAGACACTGTGCTTGACCTAAAAAACAGAACGTCAGTCTGGCATTCGCTTTCTTTACGAGACTGTTCCTATCTATTCTCCTGACATGCAATGGTCAAAGGGGTATTCCAAATATTTTTACTGATGAAACCAAATGATGGGCTCCCCCATTAACAATGAACATTAAAATTATTACCCCTTCTCATTTATGTTTCGTGCCAAAGAGAATGGCTTTCAGTTTTCCCCTAGGTGTAATATAGTTTGCTGTCTACTGATCCTTTGCAGAGGGGTACTAGTGTTTCGGTTGTCCTCTGTATAGTGTGATGGCTGTAAATAGCAGCAGGCCTCCGGGGGGTGGAGGTGGGCGTTCCAGTGTTTAAAACATAGCAATATCTTGTGGGTCTTACCTAATTAACAGAGCACTGTCATCTGCTACAGTAGGAGTTGCAAAGGTTTTGCCAAACAAGACTATCCCCGAGCTTAAGAGGTATGTCCTACGCGGAGAGGTTAAGGAAATCAACCTGACGACAACTGGAGACAGGAGAATAGGGGGACATGATAACGACATCAAAATACTGAAGGAATTGACAAGGTGGACACAGACAGGAAGTCCAGAGAATTGGACACAGTAACAAGGGCACACAGGTGGAAGCTGACGACACAGAGAATCACAGGGGATGTTAGGAGTTTCTTCTTCAGCACAGAGTATCAGCAAGTGAATAGCTTTGGGAAGCTATGTAGTGAGGCAGGATCCAACATAGCTTTTATTTTAAAGCCCAGAAAGGTATGAAAAGACTCACAGGCTCAGGAGAGTGACCTAGTAGCGATCAGCGAAGAGGCGGCAGGAGCTCGCACTCGACCTCCCGCAACCATCAACTAGGTGGAGTACACCACACACACACACACACCCACACACACACACACACATACACACACACACACACAACACACACACACACAACACACACGCACACACACACACCCTCACACACCACCCCACACACACCCCTCAACACACCCTCACACACCCACAACACACACAAGACACGCACAACACACACACGACACACACACACGCACACACACACACACACACACACACACCACACACACACACACACAACACACACACATGGCACACATATGGTAATGCGTTATTTACAGCTAGCAGAAGTCAGGGTATATCTATCCCGAATGGTCTGCAATTAACCACGTGGATAAAATACTTTGCCATTTCTTAAACCATTTCTGAGTGGAGTTTTTGTTTCTAATCATAATGTGATCACACTCCAGTACATAATGACGCAAGGTTGTGACAATAGTCCATCTGGCAAAGTTTACATTTCGTTGGGATCTACATCTGGTGGTGTGATTTAAACCTGCCAAGGATTCTTGAACCCAGCCGGAGTCGGGCAGTAGTGACATCCAAGATTCCTCTTATCTTGTTTGGATGCACCAAGACAAGTGGCTCCTCCTGCATGATGAATGATGATAGATGGCTGACTGGTGTCCAATCTCCAAGTCTTACGTCAATAAATTCATTTGAAGTTCTTTTCGTATAAATTGGTTCTCAAACTGCTAACTGAAACAACCAAAGATTGTAACTACCCCCTCTTTGAAAGCAATACAGCTTAGCCAATTTATCATTCTCTATCATGCATCTGAAGACACAATGTGAGATGGAATCCCCCCCACATGTGCTCTCTGAACTCCACTGTCCACATCTTACATATCTATGTCTGGCTTTCTGCACCCAAGCATGCCACAAATTAAACTATTGAGTGGAGAGCATTTATGACTAGGACAGAGATCAGTAACAATTACAGTGTCAAACCTTAAGAACATGGACACATTTGAGTGCAAAGGGAGTATCAAACAGTTCTGTTTGAAGGGTAGAGGCCCAGTTGTTGATGCTGCTCCAATTCCTTTATGAGAGCCATCACACAGTGTGGGACAACAGCAGCACTACCACTGCACCATGGACTGGTGAAAACAGAACCATCGACGTAAATAATTTGTGAAAAGTGCTGTGTGACTAATTATCAATACAGCTTAGGCATCATGTTTGGCTTCCAGACGAAGCTTTGGTTGTGCTTTAGAAGAGTTTTGGGGGAAATGGAGGAAGGTAGTTTTGGAATGGGGTAATATCCCATGGAGCAGGGAAATGTCTCTGTGGTCTAACTTGATATAAGATCCTGTAGCAGGTTCATGCAGAGGTCGGTTCCAGTTTTTTCGATCCATCTGAAAGATGTTCACCAGTGCTGAGGAAAGTTTGGAGGGCTTTCTGTGCAGGGGTTTGAATGGGCTTAGCCTAAGCATATTGACCCCAATAAGGTATTTCTTTCAGTCCCCCGATCTCCTAATGCTTGGATATTAAGTTCTTTCCGCATATTTAAAATTTTGGCAGTACGCGGGCATCCTAGGATGACCTCATTGCTTCGTTTGGCAGTTTTTCCAGCCTCCAAAGCTTCCAGTCAGCACGATGCAAGTAGTGGCGCCGCCTAATCAACCAATGACTAATATAAGCAAGATTCAATCATTTTCCACAATTTTAACATTAGTCAACCATACAACTGGGAAGAAAACCTGCCACAACGCTTAAGTGCACACCAAGCCTTTCTTGTATTTGGCGAAAAAGTCCTCGTTACAACAGGTCAAGTAGTGGAACCTCACAAGCCTAGATACCTGTAACTTCTTACATTTTCAAGGAAGAAGACCCATCATGCAACTGGATCTGACGAACGTGCCTCTCTCCGAGGAGGCGCCGTTGAGTATCTTTGTTTTATATCCCCGAGATTATAACTCCCTGGTCCTGCCACGAGGCTAAGTACATGATAAAGAATGTTTTGGGTTTTGGAGACTCCGGTAGTGTGAATCATTAATTGTCATCAGCAAAACTAACCCTAATAATGATGGGGCTAGGCTAGGCAAGGCATTAAGTAAGGCATTAATCAAAATGTTAAAAGGGTGGGACTAAGCACACCTCCCTGTGGGTTTCCTATTCAAAATCTAAGTTACACTGCCATGTTTCCTGAACAACACAGACGACTTTCTGTTGGACAGGTAACCTTTTAAACCAACAGAGAAGCCATCCTCCAACATCCATTCTGGCATTCCTAAAGATTACATGTCGTTGGCTACATCAAAAGCGGATTTAATGTCAAGAAAGTAGTGTATGAGCGTCCCAAGTGTGCAGAGTGAGACGGTGGTAATCAATGAGGCAACACTCCATCCATGCCATGAACCATGCAACCGGGTGACAAAATTCCTTAAGGCTGTGCATAAGAGATTAGAATCATCCTTACGAATGTTTACACAAGCGCTAGTAAGGGAATATTGGGCGAAATGAGTTTTGTTGATTGGGCTTCGGAATGGAATAATAGGCTATTGGTCCATGATTAGGGGAGCTCCCCAGACATAACTCATGTTATATAAGTCAAGTAAAGGATTACACTGGTTACTCGACACAGCAATCTGAGTATGTTGTAAGTAATACCCATCCTCACCAGGCCACGTGGAGTTTGCCCTTCAGTTAGTGCTGCATCAAGTTCATAATTAGTGAAAGGAAATGGGGCAGTCATCTGCTGCTGAGCATAAAGCAAACACGCTCTCCCTTGCATCATGATTTGTCCATTAATGTTGCCTGTGGTGGTACTGGGAAGTCTGTCATAGCTAGATGGCAGCCCAAGCACTGACTAATTCCTTAGCCCTATGCAAGGATGAGGGTCGCGATCAGCCCAATTCTGTTACCTTTAATCGAATTTAATGTCCCTCCAGCCCGGCTAAGTGAGGTGTGAGCATTGAGACCATTTACAAATTGTTCCCAGTCGTTTGCAGCAGCGCTGCATATGCTCTCAGGCAGGCGCTAAGGGCAGTTTGGAAGAGGCTCAGCATTTCAGGATTCGATGATTTCTAATAGGCTACCTAGTCTGCGAGCATATACGTTTCAATGTACGAAGTTATAGAACCATTGTAATAGGGTATGATTTTTATAAGACTTATGATTATTATGGAAGTCATTTGGATTTAGAGTAGTAGAGGTTTCAGAGGCGGCTCTAAGAGTTCTGAATACGCTTCACAAGTCATTGTTAAAAGTCTCGACAGAGGTACACTCATAGGAATTAACCAGTCAGTCACATGTGCAACAAAGTCATCTGTGATCAGGGGAAACATTAAGACGTTTCCGTTTGAATATCCCACCAGGGAGAATAGTATTACCAACATCTAGAGAGGTTAGCCTTGGGACATGAATCAAACGCTATATCATGTTACAAGGAAGACTCACAGCTGCAGAAAGTAATGTTGAAGCCCAGGCACAATCAAGGACGACCTCCATAATGTTTGGGTTCAAGGTCACTACAATTGCACATTATCATGACTGTTAAAGAATGACAACAGTTGATTGCCAATACGATTACAAACTGAGAGTTTCCCAAGGCGTTTGTGTCTTGCATTATAATCACCAATAATGAAGTAGGTTCAGACTGAGCACAAGTTGGGAGCTCCACGTAATTAAACTCAGTAGCAGGAGCGACAAGTAAATATGTTGAGAAGCAGAGTTCCCAATATAAATCCTAACAACGTGATACTGTAGCTCCTCTGTTTTTCTTATGTGCAAGAGTTGAAGGGGACAGTGATTTTTAATATATAGAACACAAGAATTAGTAGATTTGAGGTTATATGCAACCAAACGATGGCAATTTAGGGGTTGGGATTCATGGGACTCTGCACTCTTGTAGACACACAAATAGCAATGGATTCATGTGTGACTTTAGGATGCAGGTCAGAAAATCTTTGTCTAAGTGGACGCAATATTCCAACTTAAAATGATAGTTTATACGAGTTTTTGGTTCCATTATAAAAGTCCAGGGATAGTAGTCAATTTTCTCAGCAACCTGAAAAAACACTACATAACAAACAGACATAATCACTTCATACATCAGTATTAACCTTATCCATGAATCTCCTAAGCACTCCATTAGTGAGCCCTCTTGGGATCCTTTGTACACCAGAGGTCAAACTGCGCTCTTGGTCCCTGTCATGTCTGGAAGTGAACACTATCCCTCGACCCACCTCTCCGCTTTTATACACTCATCACTATCACACATGTACACTTCCCTCATCATTATGACCAGTGATACATACACCAATTATCAACAACCGGTCATCCTCCACACTGGGCTGACAGTATCTATCATACATTACACCTCACAGTTTGACTATCATGATGTCTTCACTGCCCTGTATCACATCTTCGACTGTGATTGTCAAGCCCCACTATCAGATTCAACGTTTTTGAATTATTAACACCACTCCAAGCATCAGTTTGTTCATCATCACCACACTCATTTTTCAAATGGCTGACAATCTGTGGTTGATGTAACTTCATTTGCAACCTCTAAGTTTTTCCTCGTGGTGCTCAAGTTGTTGGTTTTCAAACACCATTGTTCGTCTCCAGTACTGGTTATCGCAGCTGCATGTTGTGTACCACCCCAACACGACTAGCGTCATCAGAAAGTATGCGTCCGATCAGCTGAGCCAGGTGGCTGACTGACAGCTGACTCAGCCAGACCATGTGTCAACAACCCAGCAGGATTACTAGTGGTTGATAGCGCAGACGTGATCGTACCTCTGTTGATGCTACTCCTCAGCTAGTGAATCGCTCAAGCCAATTGCTGAGTTCAGGCATGGTCAGTATTCAGACATGAAGTAACTGGAAGGCCTATGCTCAGCATGGGGGTGATGGGTGAGGCGGGAGCCCTGCGGACTGGCGATGTGGCAGCTTTCGCCTCTGCAGTCAGCATGAGCACTGTGACTCCTGGAGTCCTTACAATTGATACATTCTAATAAACCATTCATGACTGCATATTGGAATGGCATATTCGGACAGGTACTGGACCGGTGACTTCATGTTTTTAGTCTTGAACACAGTCAAAGAATCAAACATTTCTGCTACTGCTAATAATAACAATAGTAATAATAATAATTTAATAATAAGAATAATAATAATAATAATAATAAAAAATAATAGTATAAGAATAATAATAATAATAAATAATACTATAATAATTTGAAGAAGGAAATTTACAAAATACGAGGGAGTTGGTGACACATCGTCCAGTGTGGCTTTGTTTATGCCTGGAGTGACCAGTATCTCCCTGCCTCCAACAGTTCACATAATCAGCGGTGAGGCAGTGGTATTTAATAACAGATTGTTATAAATATAATAGTACATATTAAATAACATGTAATATTAGATTAATATGCTGCTATGTATGACATGCTGCATTATGATAATTCTAGTAACTGTATTTGTGTATACCTGAATAAACTTACTTACTTACTTAATACCATGTAGTTATTAAATACCCACTGCCTCAATCGCTTCCTCACCAGCTGCTCACCCACTGCCTCAGTCGCTGCTTCAACAAGGGCTCCCTCAACAGCTGCCTCAACAAGCTGCCTCAACAGCTGCCTCCACAGCCTGCCACAATCGCTGCCTCAATCGCTGCCTCACCCACAGCCTCAACGCTGCCTCAACAGCTGCCGCAGTGACCACTGCCTCAATTGCTGCCCAGCAGCTGCCTCAATCGCTGCCTCAACAGCTGGCCTCAATCGCGCTCAACAGCTGCCTCATTGCTGGCCTCAACAGCTGCCTCAAATCGCTGCCTCAATCCCGCCCCCCTCAATCGCAGCTCAAACAGCTCCTCAACAGCTGCCTCACAGCTGCCTCAAACGCTGCCTCCACTCTGCCTCAATCGCTGCCATCAACAGCTCCTCAATCGCTGCCTGTCAATCGCTGCCATCACAGCTGCCCACAGCTGCCTCAAACCGCTGCCTCGATCGCTCCTCACCACTGCCCACAATCGCTGCCTCAACAGCTGCCTCAATCGCTGCCATCAACAGCTCCTCAACCACTGCCCTACCACTCCAGTCGCACTCAATCTACAAGTACCAAAAACACAATGAATTATTGATAAAATGTTTGATGAGCAGGGACTAATGGTCACTCCAGCATAAACAAAGCCACACTGACCGATGTGCAACTCACTCACTCGTATTTTTGTACAACTTCCTTCTCAATTATAATTATTAATATTATTATTATTATTATTATAATTATTATTATTATTAATATTTATTATTACTATGTTTATTTTAAGCAGTAGCAAAGGTTTGATTCTTTGCTGTGTTCAAGAGTAAACACATGTCACCGTCTAATACCTGTCCAAATAGCCATATCCAAAAATGCCCGTCAAGAATGGTTAACATATTTATACTGTAGTGAAATAGCAAATAAATGAACAAACAAATCACTCCACACTGAGTGGTGGGAGGCTGCTCCAGTTGCGGGGGTCGGAGGAGGTAGTAGGGACTCGCAGGTGGCGGGAAACTTGAATATGATCATGTGGGGTTTGAACACGTGGATAGGGTCAAGTAACTACTCACGTAGGCCTGGTAGTACGTATAATACGGATAATGCGGGAAGCGCCCAACAGCCTGACCTGCCTCCTTGCTCACTCTCGTAAGACTGACCGCCCACAGTACCCATAGGTGGGGGGGTCTTTGAAATAACTGCTGTGGTCGCGGCAATATGAATCAGACAGTGACTCAGGCAGAGACGTTGGTAGTGAGTCCATCTACTGGTAACACTGGTTACTGGGTAAAAAAAAAAAAACTGGTACTACTACTGAGAGCTCGGCGACGCTAACGTATGACACCCGACATACAACTAAACACAAACTAGAGATGGCTGGTGTACGGCTTGGTGGCTGATTCTTTTAAAAATAAAAAAAACAATGTCAAAGTACACAACAGTGAACCTTATAACATACATAAGTAGAACATGGAATGGAAGCTTATTAACTGGAAACTGTAATGCAATACAGGTATAAAATATAGCACAACTCATCGAATGATAGTCCATTGAATGAAACTCACTGATTGAAACTCCAAACGAATGCAAACTCATCGAATGAAACTCAATGCTAAGATTTACACAATAGATGTGATAAAAAAAATTTGCTCGATCGATCTTATTCATGGATCTAACGGATTCTTGAGAGAATATATACAAAGAAAGAAGTGTTTTAACAGAAAGGCAGATTCGGTGCACTACAAATCTAGACTGTTAACTCTCCAATTCGGAGAGAAATGTGAACACAAAAAAAATTCTTGAATCTGATAAGTTGAAACGTAATTAATTCATCTAAACAGGTTATTACATTGAACCCCAACTCTGCTAGGGGAAGATTGACATATGCCGAATGAGTGTCATCTCTGGGAGGAACAAACCTGTTGCATTTGGGCAAACTCATGCGATTTGGAGGCAAATCGATGGAAGTTACCAAATGATTCTTCAGATTTTCTCATACCTGTCGTGTACGTAGGGAATAACGACATTCAAGTTGATAGTCTGACTGATATCAGGAAATAGTACAGGATCAGGAAATTGTCAAGTCTGTCACATTAGTCTGGGTTGGGAACATCATATCATCACATCCTAACTTCATATGATCTAAATGCAATTCTTTATACTGACCAGTACTATCTCTCTAACCTATACTATTACCCCAACAAAGTGATAGGTTCAACTACTTGATGAACCACAAACCTTTTGATCAAGCTTTGGCATTGCAGAAGTCTTGTTAAAGTTAATCACAAACTCTCGAACCATACTTTGATTTTGGATGGCTGTGCTCGAGTGTTGCGACTCTTTTTAAATTCTCTGTTGATTTATGAAGTGTTTCACGATTCATCTACAACAACCCGCACTTTGAGGCTAAGCTGGTACGAGTATGCAGAAATCATCAGGGATGTACTTGGTTTCGGATTAGAAGATAACAACTCATAAGGGCTCGTTTCTTTTTCTGTCTCAAAACATGCTAGATACAGGGATATCTTGCTACTCCTACTTACACATTGTCACCCCTTCCACAGACATGCACAGCATAAATATATATAACATACAACTAGGTTTTCTTCTCCCGTTTTCTAAATTAGCTCTTGTTCTTCTTTATTTCTTCTATGTCCATGGGGAAGTGGAAAAGAAATCTTTCCTCCGTAAGCATCGTGTCGTATGACGACTCAAAATTCCGGAGCAATGGGCTAAGTAACCCCTTCTCCTGTGACATTACTAAACAAAGAGAGAAAAACTTATAAAACGGATGCTTTAATGTACGGATGTAGTGCGGATGACAAGAAACAGATGATTGCGGATGTTATGAATGAAAGAAGTTGGATGTCCTGGCCCTAAGCGAAACAAGCTGAAGGGGGTAGGAGAGTTTTCAAGTGGGGGAAATAAGGGATTAAATCTGGAGTATCGAAGATTTAGAGTCAAAAGGAAGGGGTAGCAGTAATGTAAATCTGATCAGTTATGGAAGGAGCAAAGAAATACTGCAAGTGTACAATTCAAGAATTATGTGGATTAAAGTAAAGTTGGATTGCGAGAATGGGTCATAATAAGTGTGTATGCACCTGGAGAAGAGAGGAATGCTGAGGAAGGGAAGATTTTGGAAATATTCAAGTGAATGTATAGGAGCCTTTGAACCAAGTGAGAGAGTTAATTTGATGGTTAGGGGACCTGAATGCTAAAGTAGAGAAACTTTTTAGAGAGGGTGTGGTAGTAAGTTTTGGAGTGCCAGGTGTAAATGAAATGGGGAGCCCTTTGATTGAACCATTGTATAGAAAGGGGTTTAAGTTATAGGTACAACATATTTTTAAGAAAAGAGTATAAATAAGTATACTAGATATGTGTTGGGCGAAATACAGTAGTTTGTTGGATTATGTATTGGAGATAAAAGACTGTTGAGTAGACCTTCAGATGTACAATGTTTTATAGAGGGGCCACAGACATATCAGATCACTTCTAATTGTAGCTACACTGAGATTAAAAAGGTAGACTGGGATACAAGAGAATAGAAGCATCAGGAAAGAGAGTGAAGGTTTATAAACTAGAAAGAGGAGGCACGATTAGGGTAAGATAAAAACACTATTGGAGGATAGATGGGCTAATGAGAGCATAGGCAATGGGGTCGAAGAGGTATGGGGTAGTTTACAACATGTAGTGTTAAGGTTCAGCAGAGTTTGTGGTTACCCGAAAGTGGTGCAGGAGGGAAGAGGAGCGATGTGGAATGATGATGTAAAGCAGTAGTCAGGGAGAAAAAGTTAGCATAAGAGAAGTTTTTACAAATAGCAGTGATGCAAGGAGGGAAAGTATAGGAGAAAAAGAGAGAGTTTAAGAGAGTGGTGAAGCAATGGTACAAAGAGAGCAAATGAAGAGAGTGGGTTAGATGTTATCAACAAATTTTGTTGAAAATAAGAAAAAGTTTGAGGAGATTAACAAGTTTAAGATAGCCTAGAGAACTATGGATTTGGTCAGTTAAAAATAGAGATGGCGAGTATTAAATGGGAGAGTTTCGAGGTAATCGGGAAGATGGAGGAATTTTTTGAGGAATTGTAAATGTTGATGAGATAGGGAAGCTGTGATTTCGTGTAAAGGCAAGGAGGAATCACATCTTGTCGATTGAGGAAGAGCCAGTTGTGAGTGTGGGGGAAGTTCGTGCGGCAGTAGGTAAACTAACGGGGGAAGGCAGCCAGATTGATGGGATAAAGATAGAAATGTTTTCAAACCGGTGGGAAATAGTCTTGCGTTGTTGGTTAGCAAATTCTTTAATAAATTGTAGGGCAGAGGGTAAGTAACCTAAGGGATTTTTTATTTTTTTTTAAGCAGAGAAGCATGCATAGTTCCTTTGTATACCGGCACAGGGGATAACAGAGAGTGCAAAAATTATAGGGGGATAATGCCTAATGCCTCAAATAACTCAGATGATGTAGTGGAAGTTTTTAGCAGTAAAGTCGAGAACCAAAACCTAGTCAATGTGGTGTCTACAAGCCTCCGGATGCAACATCCAGCATTTCCAGGAACAGCTGTTAAAAATTGACCACTGTCTGAAAATCCTCCAGCTCCTGCACCCAACATCTTGCTCCTGGGGGATATCAACTTAGGCCCCTAAAATGGAGGAAATATAGCAAATACTATGTTGCAGTAATAACAACAGGAGGCAGCTCTGATGAAAACTCACACTCACGCGAGCTTTTAAATCTCTGCCACAAAATTCAATTTAAACCAAGCAAATAATAAGCCTACTAGACTGGAGAATAACACTAGACTCATCTTCACTAACAATGAAAAAAAATTGATCTGATAAGAAATGTCACAATATCAAAAACAATATACTCAGATCACAACATAAATTGCTAGGTTCAGTCATGTATGCGCGGAGCCCCAACCGACATAATGAGATGAGTCCCACGAGGGAGCCTTCACCAAATTCAACTTCAATAAACAAAAACATAAATGTGGACCAAGTAAACCAATTCCTAAACCGATACAAGCCTGGGAAGATATACTAAGCAACACAGACCCCAACTTATGCCTAGAACAGATTAACTCGGGGCACTCGATGTTGCCACAAGACTATTCCTCAAAGAAAAGGAGGAGTAGAGTAAAACACAGAAGAGACAGGGCGCCCCTTTACAGGCGACCGGAAAAGAATAACAGGCGGGCAAAAAAGGCAATATACTGCCATGCGTAGGGAGACACTGGTCAGAGAAATAGCAAGCATCGAACTTAAGCTACAAGAATCCTAGGAGTCAGGAATAGCGGAAGAACTAAAAGCCATAAATGAAACGAAAGAAACCCAAAGTATTCTTCTCCTATGCAAATCAAAATCGAGAACCAACATCCATATGGGCCCCCTACTTAACAAGATGGGTCCTACACAGATGACAGCAAAGAAATGAGTGAGCTACTCCAGTCCCAATATGACTCAGTTTTAGCAGCCACCTAACCCGACAGAGAGTCGAAGATCAAATTAATTTTTATGAGAGTGCCACAAAATTTGATTAACACAAGCCTATCCGATGTTATCCTGACAGCCAAATGACTTCGAACAGCGCTAAATGACCTGCCCATGCACTTCTGCCCCAGGGCCAGACTCATTGGAACTCTGTGGTCATCAAGAACTGCAAGAAACCCCTATTCACGAGCCTTTTCCATCCTATGGAGAGGAGAATGGACACGGGGTCTCCCACAGTTATACTAAAAACAACAGACAAGCCCCACTCCACAAAGGGGCAGTAAGCAACAGCAAAGAACACTACAGACCAATAGCACTAACACGCATATCATAAAAAATCTTTGAAAAGGGTCCTAAGAAGCAAGATCACCACCCCATCTAGAAACCCATCAGTGTACACAACCCAGGCACCATGGGTTTAGAACAGGTCGCGTCCTGGCTGTCTCAACTATTGGATCACTACGACAAGGTCCTAAATGCACTAGTAGACAAAAAGAATGCAGATATAATATATACAGGACTTTGCAAAGCCTTCGACAAGTGTGCCCATGGGCTAATAGCACACAAAATGCATGCTAAAGGAATAATAAGAAAAAGTCGGTCGATGGATCTATAAATTTTCCCTCACTAACAGAACACAGAGAGAGTTCGGCCAACAGAGTAAAGTCCGGGTGCAGCTACGTGAAACGCTCTGTCCACAAGCACATACGTTACCGCACCCAACAGGTTCCCCATCCTCATATCCGACATAGACAAGGATTGTCAGCCACACACCATGTCTTCCTTTGCAGATGAACAACCCAATCTGCATGACATGTCTTTCCATTGCAGACACGACAAAGCTCCGGTGGACATCAACCAAATCTTTCAGTGGGCCGCAGAAAACAATATGAATTCAACCGATGAGAAATTTCAATTACTCAGAATATGGTAAACATAGAAATTAAATCTTCATCAAGTACAAAACAAATTCTGGCCACAAAATAGAGCAAACACCAACGTCCAAGACCTGGGAGTGATCATGTCGGAGGATCTCACTCACCTCAGGACAATAACATTGTATCAATCGCATCTGCTAGAAAAATGACAGGATGGATAATTGAGAACCTTCAAAACTAGGGAGCCAAGCCCATGAATGACACTCTCAGGTCACTTGTTCTATCTAGGCTGGAATATTGCTGCCACACAAACAGCACCTTTCAAGGCAGGTGAAATTGCCGACCTAGAAAATTACAGAGAACTTTCACGGCGCGCATAACGGAGATAAAACACCTCAATTACTGGGAGCGCTGAGGTTCTAAACCTGTATATTACCTGAACGCAGAGGGAGAGATACATGATTATAGACACCTTGAAAATCCTAGAGGACTAGTACCGACTTGCACACTGAAAATCACTCCTACGAAAGCCAAAAAGACCTTGGCAGATACGATGCACCATCCCCCCAATGAAAGCAGGGTGTCACTAGCACATTAAGAGACCATAACAATAAGTGTCAGGGGCCCGAGACTGTTCAACTGCCTACCACACCATAAGGGGTAGTACCTCAGACCCCGGCAGTCTTCAAGCTGGCTACTGGGACAAGCACCTAAAGTCATTCCGGGATCACCGGCTGTGGCTCGTAACCCTGGTTTGCGTGCACAGCAGCAACAGCCTGGGTGATCAGCTCTGATCCACCAGGAGGCCCTGGTCAAGACCGGGCCGCGGGGCGTTGACCCCCGGAACTCTCTCCAGAGGAAAGTAAAGTGTATGGAAGAGTTTCTTCATTGAGAGAATTAAGAGTAAGACGGAAATAGGATAGCAAGATGACAAGGAGGCTTTAGGAACGGTAGGGGTGCGTGACCGCAGGTGTTTTACAGTGACCCATATAAGTGACCAGTATTTAGATATGGGCTAAAGAGGTCTTTGTGGCATTTATGGATTTGGAAAAGGCGTATGACAGGTGGATAGGGGGCAATGTGGCAGATGTTGCAAGTGGAATGGTGTAGGAGGTAGGTTTACTGAAAGCAGTGAAGAGTTTTTTACGAGGATATGAGCTCAATTAGAGTATTAGAAAGAGCGGAAATTATTTCCCATAAAAGTAGGCCTTAGACCATGGATGTGTGATGCCCCGTGGTTGTTTAATATATTTATAGATGGGGTTGTAAGAGAAGTAAATGCGAGGGTCTTGGCAAGAGGCGTGGAGTTAAAGATAAAAAATCACACACATGTGGAGTTGCCCAGCTGGTCTTTGCTGATGACACTGTGCTTTGGGAGATTCTGAAGAGAAGTTGCAGAGATTGGTGGATAAATTTTGGTAGGGTGTGCAAAAGAAGAAAATTTAAAGGTGAATACGGGAAAAGGGAGTAAGGTTATGAGGATAACAAAAGATTAGGTGATGAAAGATTGGATATCGGGATTGGAGGGAGAGAGTATGGAGGAGGTGAACGTATTCAGATATTTGGGAGTGGACGTGTCAGCGGATGGGTCTATGAAGATGAGGTGAATCATAGAATTGAGAGGGAAAAAAGAGTGAGTGGTGCACTTAGGAGTCTGTGGAGACAAAGAACTTTGTCCTTGGAGGCAAAGAGGGGAATGTATGAGAGTATAGTTTTACCATGCTCTTATATGAGTGTGAAGCGTGGGTGATGAATGTTGCAGCGAGGAGAAGGCTGGAGGCAGTGGAGATGTCATGTCTGAGGGCATGCGTGGTGCGAATATAATGCAGAGAATTCGTAGTTTGGAAGTTAGGAGGAGGTGCGGGATTACCAAAACTGTTGTCCAGAGGGCTGAGGAAGGGTTGTTGAGGTGGTTTGGACATGTAGAGAGAATGGAGCGAACAGAATGACTTCAAGAGTGTATCAGTATGTACGGAAGGATGGCGGGGTAGGGGTCGGCCTAGGAAAGGTTGGAGGGAGGGGGTAAACGGAGGTTTTGTGTGCGAGGGGCTTGGACTTCCAGCAGGCATGCGTGAGTGTGTTTGATAGGAGTGAATGGAGACAAATGGTTTTTAATACTTGACGTGCTGTTGGAGTGTGAGGCAAAGTAACATTTATGAAGGGATTCAGGGAACCGGAGGCCAGACTGTGTCCTGGAGATGGGAAGTACAGTGCCTGCACTCTGAAGGAGGGGTGTTAATGTTGCAGTTTAAAACTGTAGTGTAAAGCACCCTTCTGGCAAGACAGTGATGGAGTGAATGATGATGAAAGTTTTTCTTTTTCGGGCCACCCTGCCTTGGTGGGAATTGGCCAGTGTGATAATAAAAATAAAAAATAAGGCAAACGCTTATCTACACCGTACAATGCATAATGTGGAGTGTCACCTATAGAACATTGTAAGCAGAATTTATAGCACACTGCACATTCAGGTATAACTTCTCCCAAGTTTCACTGTTGGGATTGATAGTGGCTCTCAGACATTAAGTACTTTCTTATTGGTTCGTTCCGCTAACCATTGCTGGCAGGATGATGAGGAACAATGGTGGATTTAGAGATCTTGTACAAGGTGCACAAATTTTCAAGAATCTCATTACAGAATTCACCTCCATTATCTGTTACTAGGGACTTAGGGGTGGTATGCCTGCAGATAATGCGTTCTTTAAACGCTTTAGCTACTGTCTCGGCAGTCTTATCTGCAATAGGAACTAACTCACAATATCTGGTGAAATGGTCTACCATAACACACAGATGTTTGTTGCCTTGGAGGGAACTTTGGAAATTAGTTAACAAATCTAGCGCAACTTTCCCACGGTTCGCTAGTGTTGGATACACTTGGATTGGATTAGGACCATTAGCATTACCTTTATGTTGCATGCAGACATACATTCTTAACATACTCAATAATATCAGTTGCCATACGGGGCCAAAAGTATTTCAATCTGGCTTGTTTTATTGAACGATCCATACCAGGGTGTGCAACACCTGGTACATCGTGAACTAGCTGTAAAGCTACATTCACTAGTGACTGTGGAATTACTAACTGGTATACTCTTCTGCTAGGAGTACCAACTCGGCTGTTCGATACAGTAATTCTTGGTTCATGACAAAGTCACTGATGGGTGCTGGTGGCTTCACAGTCAGAAAGATCTTCCTGGAGCAGGAATCGAATCACACCAGACCACATGGGATCTGTTCGTTGAGCATTCTTTACATCCTCAGCACTAAATGGAGGGTCTGCAGTTACTATACTAACATGTCACGATAAGGCATCTGCGACTACATTTGACTTGCCAGGTAAATGTTCAAAAGTGGGATTGAACTCTTGGATAGTCAAGGTCCATCTGGCTACTTCCAGTAGGTTGTTTGTTCTGGAATAAGGTATCAGTTCTTTCTTACTGGAGGAATGAACAAACTCGGTGGAGTGGTGACCTGCCTCCTTGCTCACTCTCGTAAGACTGACCACCGCCCACAGTACCCATATGTGAGGGGGTCTTGAAATACTGCTGTGGTCAGCGGCAATATGATTACAGACAGTGACTCAGGCAGAGACGGTTGGTAGTGAGTCATCTACTGGTACACTGGTAACTGGTTACTACTACTGAGATATGATATGGCGGCTGGGAATTTGGTGGCTGGGAATTTGGCGGTTGGGAATTCGCGAATGTGTGAAGCCCGCGAAAGCTGAAAACGTGAATGTTGAGGGAGACCTGTATAATGCACCTCAGATTGATTATTATTGTGTGTTGTTATTATCATATTAATATGGCATCTTCAAGGCTAATGAGATACTATTAGTGATTTTAATGTGTACCTGCACACCAGCACAGTATGTAAGTTTACTAGGTACAGGTACACACGAGTATAATTATCAGAGTTTTTATGAATATCTTTAAAACGCGTGAAATTCTGGAAAGTTTCCAAACATAATGGAGAGACGCGATGCTCACAGAGAATGTAAACAAACGAGTGGCACGGGCCGTATTAGACAGGGAGTCACATAGAGAGTTTTGGTCGTAATTTGAAATCGCCGTATTAGTGGAACACTCTAAGGCAAATGCCGTACAGCAGGGCCCTACTGTATAGGAAAGAGTAATATGATGAGGATAAAAAAAAATAGGTAATGGAAGATTGGATATCAGATTGGAGGGCGAGAGTATGGAGGAGGTGAATGTAAGCAAGGTACATTTATGAAGGGATTCAGGGAAACCGGCAGGCCAGACTTGATTCCTGGAGATGGGAAGTACAGTGCTGGCACTCTGATGGAGGGGTGTTAATGTTGCAGTTTTATAACTGTAGTGTAACTGCGCCTGTAGCAAGAAAGTGATGGAGTGAATGATGAAAGTTTTGCTTTTTCGGGCCACCCTGCCTTGCTGGGAAACTGCCGGTGTTATTTTTTTATTAATATATAAAAAACAGTAAAATTTTGTTCTTTCCACAATTTTTTATAGGTTGAAAAGGAGAAAAGCAAAGACAAAATTTACTAAAAACCAGGAAAATAAAAAAGAGGAGCAGCAGCAAGATGAAGACTATGATGACAATGAGTCCACTCAAAAAATCATTGACAAATTGCCTGACCCAGGTAAACACTTCAACAATGATAAAGTAGAGGAAAGCAGTGATGATGACGATAGTGTTGAGGAGAGTGACAGTGAAGAGAGCATGTTTGAAGAAAAAACAGCCAAGTTTAGGTGAGTATATCATGGAATTTATGTTTTTAAATACGTTGTGGGTCAAGCATATTAATGCAGCAAAGAAAACTTAATACTCTGTGAAAGGCTTCAGATTAGCATTCAAGTTTGTTTTACTTATTCCAGTACCAGGAAACACTTTCTCATATGTTGCTACATTTAAATATCTTTATATTTCATTCTCTCATATTGTAACAGTATGAGAGGGAACAGAATCTGAGTTGAATTCATTGGTCCCCTCCTTAAAAATTTACTACTGTATGGAAAGTGAAATAAAGGGAATCATTCTTTTCTTGAATTTTCACATCATAGGTCACTCTTGGTTTGAGACTTGAGCCTTGGGAGCATTGATTCCTGGAACCATTAACAGATATCAGATAATAACAAAGGCACAATACCTCTACCCCTGTTGTGTGTGTATTGTCCAGTACATGCCGATGTACTTTTTAATGTCCCGTGGGCTTTTTGACATTGCTCATTTCCACTGAAAAGACCTCTAAATCATTTGTTAAGTACTTTGCAGACATGTCATTTTCCATGAGCTCTTCTTTTAACTTTCTCAGTTGAATTAGCTGGCCTTTTTTTTCTTATGATGCGGCTGTGATTTGGACTTGGCCTTGGTTGCGGGAGAGCTTTTCACCCGTAGCTGTCTAGGACTTTACTCTGTTGTAGGATACTCTCTGTGTTTTTGTTTGTTAGTGAGGAAATTATAGATCATAGACCCCGACTTTTCCTGTTATTCCTTTAGGGGCTCC
Source organism: Cherax quadricarinatus (assembly GCF_026875155.1). Classification (NCBI taxonomy): domain Eukaryota; kingdom Metazoa; phylum Arthropoda; class Malacostraca; order Decapoda; family Parastacidae; genus Cherax; species Cherax quadricarinatus. The sequence continues at coordinate 47,123 of NW_026478338.1, read as the reverse complement.
CCGGGGGCATTTTTGTGCTCTATACCCCATGGTCACACTTGTCGAGCTTTTGCAAAGTCTCCTGTTTATATTAGTTATCTGAATTTTTTTGTCTTCAGTGCATTTAGGACACTTGTAGTAGTGATCCATAGTTGAGACTAGACAGGAGTAGACATGTTTCTGAATCTCTGTTGCCCTGGGTTGTGTAACGGATGGGTTCTAGATGGGTGGTGATCTTGCTTCTTAGGACCCTTTAAAGATTTTTATGATATGGGTTGTTAGTGCTATTGTCGTAGTTCTTTGCTGTAGCTTTACTGCCCCCTTGGTGGCGTGGGGCTATGTCTGTTGTTTTTAGTAAAAAACTGAGGGACGACCCCCGTTACCTGGAGGTTACTGGAGGTTATTACGGGGATAACGCCCCCGCGGCCGGTCACGACAGGCTCCGCCATGGGTTCAGGGACTGATCAACTTGGCTGATATGCTGGCCGCAACGCTGTCCGACGTACGGAGCCACAGCACGGTGATCCGCACGACTTTAGGTGTATCTGTCAGCTCTCTCATGAGGCAGCAGGGGTTGATTGGCAATTCCCTAAGCTTGATTTGTGGAGGGTGTTGAACAGTTTTGGGCACAGGACAATTATGGTGTTTTCTTTACGTGTACAGTGGGCGCCCCTACTTTTTATTGGCGCATTTTGCATCGCCTGCCAAGTCTTTTACTTTCGTAGGGAGTGTTTTGTGTGCTGATTGGGACCATTCCTTCCAAGATTTTCCAAGTGTAGATTATGATATATCTCTCCTCTGCGTTCATCGAGTACAAGTCAAGTGCTTCAAGGCGTTCCCAGTAGTTTAAGGTGCTTGACAGAACTTTATGTGCAGTAAGGATCTCATGTACAACTCTCTAGATCTGCGATTTCACCTGCTTTGTCTGGAGTGTTAATGTACAGCAGTATTCCAGCCAATCTATCCCTGTGATTTGAAAAAGGATCTTCATGGGCTTGGGCATCTCTCGTTTTGAAAGTTTTCATTATCCATCCTATCATTTTCTTTGCACGTGCGATCGTGGCCACTGTTGTGATCCTTGAAAGTGAAGATCCTCCAGACATTACTTTTCCAGGTCCCTACATTATTTTCGCTCTATTGTATGGCCGGAAGTCAGTAGTATACTCTGTTCTAGTAATTATACTCTCCAGTTTTCCATAACGGTGGTGAGTTGGATTTGTCCTCATTGTAACTTCATATTGTTTACGTTGCCACTGGACTTACTTTGTTTTATCTTCTTGGAGGTTTACGACGTCCTAAGCAGAGGACAGCCTCATGCAGATCATAGTATCATCCGAAAGGAGATCGGTTGCTGTGTTTGTCTATCTCTTGTTATGTCTGATATGAGGATAAGGAATTGGATGGGGGGGCGAGAGTACTGGACTTGTGGAAACAGAGCTCTTCAATTGGCAGCTGATTTAACTCTGTTGACCACTATCCATAGGATGGAAAGGCTGTGTGATAGGGGCTTTCTTGAGTTCTTGATGAACACAGAGTTCCATGAGTCTGACTGGGGCTGAGTGCATGGGGCATGTCATTTACGCTGTTCGAAGTTAGTCATTTGGCATCAGGATAACAATCGGATAGGCTTGTGTTAATCAAATTTTGTGGCCTCTATTCATAAATAAATTCATTTTGATCTTTCGACATCTCAGTCTGGCTTAGCGGCTTAATAAAAACTGAGATCTTTTGGGAATTGAGTAGCTCATCATTTCCTTGCAGTCATTGTGTATTACCCATCTTGTTTAAGTAGTGGGCCAGTACTGGACGTTGTTCTCGATGAGTGATGGCTGTGAGTGTGATGAGAGCGGTGGTTGTTATCCTAACAATGTTAGTAATAGTGATGAGCATTATAATAAGTGGTGGTGCTGAGCGTGATATTAAGATAAGATAAGATAAGATTTCGTTCGGATTTTTAACCGGTGGGTTAGCCACCAGGATACCAGAAAAGTCAGTGAGTCTCGAGGACTGTCTAACTTATTTCCATTGGGGTCCTTAATCTTGTCCACCAGGATGCGACACCACCAGTCGACTAACCAAAGGTACTATTTCTGTGCTAGGTGAACAGCGACAACAGGTGTAGGAAAACTTGTCGAAATTTTTTCACCAGACGTGGAATCGAACCCGGGCCCTCCGTGTGTGAAGCGGGAGCTTTAGCCACAGGCACAGGGCCAGTCACATAGACATTTATGTTGAATACAATAGGTTGTCAAAATGTAATGAACACAATGTGGTAGTGGGCTGGTGATGACATGTTTGTAGTGTTGCATGTAATGTTAGTGGAGGAGGGAATGTGATTGGTGGTGTCACCTATCATTAATTCAAACACGTAAACAGGCAGTCATGTCTGGTTTACGAAAAGACTCCCACGCAGGCCTTACAATGGAGGTGACACTTACTTAACTCTGGCAAGGGTAGCACATGTTGACATTGTTAAGGCATGCTTTTATCTGGAACAATTTTTTCATTATGCTGGAGAAAACTCGGACAAGATCCCAGGACTAATATAATGGATCAAAATCGTATCAACTTTCTATATTAAGCTGGAAAATATTGCATCAATTAGAAAATACTTCCTGATTTCATCATAAAGTAACGACCGAACATTGATGTTGTGTGTCTACAAGAGTGACAGAGTCCATGGAAAATCCCAACCCTAATTACCATCATTTGTTGCATATAACTCAAATCTACTAACTCTTGTGTTCTATATATTTAAAAATCGCTTCCCCATCAACTTCTTGCACACAAGAAAACAGAGGGGCATACAATTTCCCGGTGTTTGGATTTATATAGGGAACTCTGCTCTCAACATATTTAACTTGCTTGCATCCTGCTGATAAATTTAATTACTTGGAGCTCCCAACTTGTGCTCATTCTGAGTCCATACTCTTATTATGGCGATTACTATGAGAGACACAAAAGGCATTGGAAACTCACAGTTTTGGTAATCGTAATGGTAATCAAATGTGGTCATCTTAAACAGTCATGATAATGTCCAATTGTAAGTGGACCTTGAAACCCACACATATATATGGAGGGTCCTTGATCTGTGCCTGGGCTTATCATTACTATGCAGGTGAGTCTTTCCATTGTGAACAGATTATGCGTATGTTCTTTTCCCTAGGCTAACTCACTAGATATTGGTAATACTTCCTTCATGGTGGGATACTCAAACGGAAACGTTTTAATTTTCCCACTGATCTAAATGATGACTTTGTTGCACATGTGACTGACTGGTATAATTCCTGTGAGTGTTCCTCTGTAGAGACCTTTAACATGAACTTGTGAGCATTATTCAGAACTACTTAGAGCCGCCCACCTACTGAAACTCTTGGTACTCTAAACCCAACACAACTTCCTTAATAAATACATACATCTTCCAAAAAACAATACTTATTACAATGATTCTTAACTTCGTAAACTGAATCGTACTGCTCAAAGACTAGGCTAGCTATACGAAACATCGTACCGGAATGCTTGAGGATATCCCCCCCCCCAACTGCCCTTGTGGCTGCCAGAGAGCGTATATGACCAGAGCTGCGCAAACAGACTGGGAAAAATGTGTCAACGGTCTATTCTCACACCCCACTTAGCCGGGAGTGGAGGGACATAAATAGAATTAGGGTAACTGAACTGGCGGCAGATCGCGCACCCTCATCCCTTACATAGGCGAATGAGTTAGTCAGTGATGCGGCTGCTACATCTAGCGATTGACAATCTTCCAGTACCACACAGGCAAAATTAAATGACAAATGATGCAAGGGAGAGACTTGTTTGCTTTATGCTCAGCAGCAGATGATTGGACAAATTCCTTCACTATTTATGAAATTGATGCTGCACTAACTAAAGGGCAGACTCCCACGTCGTGGTGAGGATGTATTAATTACAACACAACTCTATATAGTGAGTACCAGGTAATCCACTACTTGGAATATATAACATGAGCTATGTAACTGGGGAGATCCCTCAATCTTGGACCAACAGTCCTCATCATTCACAAATTCCTAAGCCCAATCAACAAAATGCATTTCGCCCCATATCTCTTACTAGCTGTTTGTGTTACAAACGATTGAGAGAATGGATTCTTATTTGTCTCATGTACAGAATCAAAACATTTTTGTCTCCCTGGTTACTGGTTTCATGATGGAAGGAGCGTGCATCCATTGATAGCCAACCTTTCTCACCCTCACACTGACAGCTAGACACTACCTTCATGACCTTAAATCCGCTTTCGATAGTAGCCAACGACATGTAATCATTAGTGAACTTGACAGAATGGATGTTTGGGTGGTTGGCTTCTGCGCTGGATTAAAGGCTACTGTCCAACTGAAAATCGTCTGTGTATGTCCAGGGAAATTGAAGTGTAACTATAGACTTTGAATTAGGAACCCCACAGGGAGGTGTGTCTTCAGTCCCACACTGTTCAATATTCTAATTAATGCATTACTTAATGCTATTGCCTACTCCCAGTCAGCCCCATCTTTATGTGATTAGTTTTGCTGATGATATAATGATTCACACTCACGGATTCTCCAACAACCAAACATTCTTAATCATGTACTAGCCTCGTGTCAGGATCTGGGTGGTTGATAATCTCTACTGATTAAAACAAGGATACTAAATAGGCGTCCTCTCGACAGAGAGGGCACAATGTTCGTCAGATACAATTGCCCATGATGGTGAGTCATCTTCTTGATATGTAAGCAGATACAGGTATCTTTAGGGGTTTTTTTTTGGGGGGGGGGGAGGTTCCACTACTTGGATGTTGCAACAAGACTTTGTCGCAAATCAAGGAAAACGACTAAGAGCACTTAGAGTTGTGGCAGGGCTTCACAACACGGTATGGAGCTAATGTTAAAAATTGTGAAAATGATGTATCTTTGCTTATATTAGATCTTTGGTTGATTATGCTGCGCAATAATTGCTCTTGTGGTCTGACTGGAAGCTTGGAGGGCTGGAAAAACTGCATAACGAAGCAATGAGGATTCATTGTAGGATGCCCTCGTACTGCCAAAATTTTAATATCATGCAAAAAGAATTGATTTTCCATGCATCAGAGGAGATCGTTGTTACTGAAAGAATTTCCTAATTGGGGTTAAATTTTGCTCAGGCAAAGCTCATTCAAACCCCTTCACAGAAGCCCTCCAAAACTTTCCTCAGAACTGGTGAACACTCCTCCAGGATGGATCGAAAAAACTAGAACCGCCTCCGCATGAATCAGATTCATGATCTATGTCAAAGTAAGGCAACAGTGGCATTCTCCGTCATGGAATATTACCCTCATTCCAAACTACCATTCCTCATTTCCCCCAAACTACTTCTGAAATCTCACAAAACTTCGCTTGAAGCCAACACATGATGCCTTAAGCTTGTATGGATAACGTTAGGCACAAGCATACACTCTCGCAAATTATTTACGCTGATGGTTTCTGTTCACCAATCCAATGGTAGTAGCTGGTTAGTGATGATGTTGTCGTACAGAGTGATGGTTTCTTAAAAGAAATTGGAGCACGTATCAATAATTGGGCCTCTCCATTCTGAAAGAAACTGTTTGCCATACTCCTTGCACTTGAAATAGCATCTAGGTATCAAAGATTGACAGTTTAATTGTAAATGATTCTCTGTCATACATAAATGCTTTCAACTCTTTAAGCTTAAATTGTGCTGCTTGTGTCAGGAAGCCAGACACAGGTATGGTAGGATTGTGGACAGTGGAGTGGAAGTGCACATGCTGTTGATTCCATTCACATGGTTTTTCTTACAGATGCATGATGAATGATAAATTTTCTAAGCTGTAGCTTCAAAGAGGGAGTAGATTACAATTCCTTGGTTGTCAGGTAGTAGTTTGAGAACAATAATACGTAACAGAACTTCAACTGGAATTTTATGACTTAGGCTCAGGGAGATAGATTGACACCAGTGGTCCAATTATTCATTCATTCTATCTTTGCAGGAGGAGCCACATGGTCTCATGGTGCATTCAACAGATAAGAAGACTCTTGGTTGGTACTACTGCCGGCTGGGCTGGGTTACAAGTATCTTTGCGCCAGTTAAATCACCACCACCAGATGTAGAACAAACGAAATGTAACTTTGCAAGATGGACTATTGTCATACCCTGCGTCATTAATTACTGGATGTGGATAAAAATTAATGAATTTAGAAACAACTCACTCAGAAATGTTCAGAAAATGGCAAGTACTTTATCAACAGTGGTATATTGCAGACCATTCTGGAGGAAATAACCTGACTTGCTAGCTGTAAATAAAGCATACACATGTGTGCATGTGTGTGTGTGTGTGTGTGTGTGTGGTGTGTGTGTGTGTGTGTGTGTGTCTGTGTGTGTGTGTGTGTGTGTGTTGTGTGTGATGTGTTTGTAGTTTGTGTGTGTGTACTCACCTATTTGTGGTTGCAGGGTCGGTCCTAGCTCTGCCCCGCCCTCTTCACCGGTTGCTAATAGACCCTCTCCTATCCCCGTTCCATGAGCTGTATCAAACCTCGTCTTAAAAAGGTGTATGGTTTCCGCTCACTAGTCATTTTCTATGTCTATTCACTGCCTTAAACTCTATGACTGAAGAAATACTTCTAATATCTCCTCTGACTCATTTGTGTATTCAACTTCCAATGTGGAATATGGCCTCTTGTTTCTGTGTCCCTCCCTGGGAACATCCTGTCCTTGTCCACCTTGTCTATTCCACGCAGTTTTTATATGTTCGTTCTCATGTCTCCCCTGACCCTCCAGTACCTCCAGTGTCGTCAGGCGACGATTTCCTTAATCTTTCTTCATAGGACATTCCCTTAGCTCTGGAAACCTACCTTGTCGCAAACTTTGTACTTTCTCTAGTTTCTTGACGTGCTTTATCAAGTGCGGGTTCCAAAACAGTGTGCTGCATCACTCCAGTATGGGCCTGTCATACACGGTTGTACAAGTGTCTTGAATGATTCCTTACTAAGGTTGTCGGAATGCTGTTATCAGGTTTGACACGACGCCATTATGCTGCAGTTAGTTATCTGATTGATGTGCTGCTTCCAGGAGCATGATCGGGTGTTATATCACCCCAAGATCTTCTTTCTCCTTCGAGTGAGGTTTGCAGTCTTTGGCCACCTAGCCTATACTCTGTCTGTGGTCTTTGTTGGCCCTTCCTATCTTCAGACTTTGTATTTGGCAGGATTAAATTCGAGGAAGCCATTTGCTGGACAGGTGTCCAGTCTGTCCAGGTCTTTCTTTGAAGTGTTGTTATTTGCGGTTCTTACTGCTGAAAGGGTTTAGTACTGATGAAGGTAGAGTAGGTAGCAATGATGTGGGCCGTGGACTAGTTTTGGCTTTAAATCTTTTTTTTTTGGGTAGGAGTGAGTACTAACGTGCTTTGTGAGGGAGTGACCGCAAGCCAGTCCTTGGTGGGGGGGCACTTGTGTCTATCAAAGAGGGTCGGCCTAGGGTGAGAGCCGGTGGGCTCAGCCTCCCTCTGAGTGGGTGAGCCTAAGAGGGCAGCACTAAAATGCTGCAAAATTTGATCTAAGATGGCAGACTGCAGGGACTGTTCTGTGCAGACGGTACTGGTAATGTCTACTTACACTCGGCCACCTACCTCGCGTCGTCCGACACGACAATTTGGTGGGTCTGTAGTATAAAGGAATTTCGTTACATAGCTATCCAGAGAGGGATGCTTTCGCCTCACTAGTAAATCAAAAATGACATAAAAATGCATATAGGCGAAAAAAAAAAAACTCTCCCATCCCAGGGGAAGCGGAAAACAGGTTTGCCTGCGCTGTTTATCGAGGAGAGAGTCGGAGGACTGTTCAGCTGGAACTTATATCTTATATATACAGGTTGTCGCAGGGGCGACATCAGTTGTCATCGTCTACGAAAAACGTTGTTGCAACCTCACATCTGCAAACAATGACTGAAAGTAGCCACTTTTCCAAGGTTAGGTGTGACTTGTGTATAAGAGGGCAGCACTGCCCTGACCATTAATACAGGCTTTTTTTTTTTTTTGTTAAAAATAACACTGGGTGCACATACCTTACAATAATACTATATCATGGAATCATTCCTTCTGGGTTAACCTTTTTCTAAAAGTATTTCATAATTACATGATGTTGTCCACCCTGATCCATTATCGAACTAGCTATACATGTGTGTGCATTTTAACATTTCTGTCAAGCAAACAATTAGCATACTAAAGTAGGAGTCGGACAAGTCAGTAGGTATGTCAATGTCACAGAACTGTAATGTTGGTCCTGGTTGCAGGCCATAAAGTATGGAGCCTTACTCGGGGCCGTCTTCCATACCAGTAGTAGGCACTATACTACCTGCCTTATGTAAATGGACATTGGTTAGGGCCTACTGTTACTGGCTAGCTCACTCTACTGATCATACTGCCTTATGTTAATGGGGGGGGGGGAAAAACCAATATTAGGGTATGGTACTGGCTGCACTATAATACCTGCCTATGTTAAAGGACAATGTCTGGTATCTTTCAGCTCTCTGGTATTTCACTAAGGAATACAAGCATTGCTAGGTTTCCTCAATGGTACATATTTTATACAAGATTTGTATGTTTCTGTGTTCAAACTTTTCCAGGCAATGGTGAAGGAGATTCAGGGTTCCCGCGCGCGGTGCAAAAAAAAAATACGAAAATATATGAAAACTGGTTATTGTTACCAAAAAATAGCTGAAACTTTCTGGCTACACGCTGGTTATAAATATTTTCCTTTTACGTGGTTTCTATAATAATTATAATAATATATCTTATTTACTACATAGTACATGTACAAGGTATACAGTCATAGCTGACAACAATGACTATACTACTATATTGTAACTCCCTTGTTACTGCTCTGCATTTTCGGGAAATTAGGTCAGTGTCCCAGGAGGCGACCCACACAGCGACTAACACCACGGTACCCCATTTTACTGATGGGGAACATAGACAACAGGTGGAAGAGAGAAAACACGTCCAATGTTTCTACTCTGGTGGGAATCGAACCAGACCCTCGCCGTGTGAGCGGAGAGCGTTAACCACCAGCCACCAGAGCCCCTGGAATTTCACGCATTTATATCAGGCATTCGTGACAGCGCTGACGCCCCCCCAAATACATATTGGCGTAAGAAGCGCTGATAGCTTCGTTGACGTTTTTGTTACGTTTTTCCCCGTGTTATTTTTATCGTTTTCGGTATATCTTTATATCTAATTATATACAAATTCACATTGAGATCTTTCCGAGCGTGCGGAACTAATATGGTCACGGCACCAATCGGGAAACCCCTGGAATAGTGCACAAAATGGCCGACACCTCCAGCCAACAAAATATTCCATACCAACGCTAATATTCAATTATAAGGGCTTATTTATCTATCACAATTGATCTATTATGTTATAATGCAATAAATAATAGCTTATATACATAAAAGTACACCACCCCCAAAAAATATTTTAGCATATATGATGCCCCTAGGAATAAATTTCTATCGATACTTTCCCCGAAGGTGAAGAGAGGGGTGTCCAGACCTCTCTCATCAGTGATGAGAGGAAAACATCGTAGGGCCGCGGAAAAAAAGTGTGAAATATAAGCTCGAATTTTTTCGGGAAAATATTTTTTCCGGGCAGCGGGGGTTGACACGCGCGCTGCGGCAATCATCTCTGAAAGTTATACTTATTGACCTATTTAGGGAACATCACCTTTATTTATGATGAATTGACTTTATTTCTCCACAAAAAACATAGGAGAATGATGTTTTACGAGTGTAGCGTTGTGTTTCCGAACTATCCAAAAATATTTTTAGATGTTTTGTGGACAAACAGGCCGACATCTTCCCAATATATCGAAAAAGTTATGAAACTTTATTTTTTTTTAGCATGAAGATAAGGTTTATTTTAGAATTGAAATCGACAAGTGATGGAATTAGAGTTGTTCTAGCAGCAGCATGTGTCCAAGTACGAACTGAGAAATTGTGTAATGCCAAATGGTATTTTTTCGTAAATTTTGCATTTCATTTCCTTTTTGGACGATATGATTGAAACTTCAGCAACAGCATACTCTATATACCTTACTAATAGTACACCAAAAGAAAGAAGGTATCGGATCATAAAAAAAATGTCGTTTTAAATGGCGGACCGCATCTGCCCTTAGGGTGTCATGGACTGTTTTACAGGATGGAAATGTTCAGGTGAAATTGGCAGATGCAGATGTAGTGAATGTACAGAGTACTGTACTGCACATATCTAGTTCTATCAAACCCTTAACTTCGGGGAGCAACTTGGATGCACTTGATTTTTACTCCACTGCGATGCGCAGGCAGAGAGATGCATCATAATCTACACCTGGAAAATCTAAGAGGGATGGTCCAGTGGTCTGCACACAGAAATCACTCCCTATGTAGCAAAAGACTTGGCAAGGTTTGCAACTTATGCCAGGTAGTTGAGACAGAAGGAGCGACCTGTTTAGAAAAGGTCGATTCTGTCTGTCTCAACTACTGGATCATACGACAGGTCCCTAATTGCACTAGAAGACAAAAAGAATGCAGATGTAATATATACAGACTTTGCAATAGCCTTCGACAAGTGTGACCTGTCGTATTAGCGCACAAAATGCGCGCTAAGGTATAAAAAGGAAAAGTCGCGTCGAGGGATCTATAATTTCCTTACATAACAGACACAGAGAGTAGTCGTCAACAGAGTAATGTCAGAGGCAGCTACGGTGATATGCTCTGTTACCTCAAGGCTACAAGTAATGCTCCCATCTTGTTCCTCATCCTCATATCCGACATAGACAAGGATGTCAGCCACAGCAACCGTGTCTTCCTTTGCGGATGACACACGAATCTGCATGTCAGTGTTCTTCCATTGGCAGACAATGCATGGCTTCCAGGCGGACATCAACCAATATCTTTCAGTGGGCTGCAGAAAAGATTACTAATATGATGTTCAACGATGAGATTTTCAATTACTCAGATACGGTAAACATGAGAAATTAAAAAAATCTTCATCAGAGTACAAAACAAATTTGGCCACAAAATAGAGCGAAAACATCCAAAGTCATAGACATGGGAGTGATTATGTCTGAGGATCTCACTTCAAGGACCATAACATTGTTATCAATTTCACATCTGCTAGAAAAAATGACAGGTTGGATTATGAGAAACTCTTCAAAACTAGGGAGGCCAAGCCATGATGACATCTTCAGGTCACTTGTTCTATCTAGGCTGGAATATTGCTGCACTCTAACAGCACTTTTCAAGGCAGGTGAAATTGACGACCTAGAAAACGTACAGGAGAACTTTCAGGCGCGCATAACGGAGATAATAACACCTCATTAACTGGGAGCGCTTGGAGGTTTCTAAACCTGTTTTCCCTGGAACGCAGAGGGAGAGATACATGATTTATACAAAATGGAATAAATCCATAGTGGGACTAGTACCGAACTTGCACTCGAAATCACTCACTACGAAAGAAATAAGGACTTGGCAGACGATGCCACCATCCCCCAATGAAAAGCGGGGGGTCACTAGCACGTTTAAGAGACATACAATAAGTGTCAGGGGCCCGAGACTGTTCAATTACTGCCTCCAGCACACATAAGGGATTACCAACAGACCCTGCAGTCTTCATGCTGGCACTGGACCAGCACTAAAGTCAAGTTCATGATCAGGCCGGGCTGTGGTAGTACGTTGGTTTGCGTGCAGCAAGCAGCAACCGCCTGGTTGATCAGGCGCTGATCCACCAGGAGGCCTGGTCACAGACCGGCCGGGGGGCGTTGTGACCCGAAATCTTCTCCAGGTTAACTCCGGTAATGAAAGGTAGGGCTCGAGACCTGTTCGATCGCTTCCAGCATACTTAAGGGGGATTACCAATTGACCCAGGCTGTCTTTCAAGAGGGAGCGGACAGAGACTTAAATTCAGTATTCTGACAGCGGCTGTGGTCGTTATGTCAGTTTAGGGTGCGGCCAGCTGTAACAGCCTCTTTGTTTTTAATCCAAGTCCTTGTTCCACCGTGTGGCCTGTATTGCGACCAAGGCGGCGGGGGCGTTGGGACCCTGCTGAATACCCTCAAGGTATACTCTCTGCCAATCTCTAGGGTACCTTCTCCTCTTTCTATATTTTTATTAAATAAAATCACCGGACAATTCCTAAGACTTATCCCCGCCTGCTTTTAACATTCCTGTTTTGATCACATTAATCTAGCTGCTTAACCCTCCCTCCTTTTCATTCTAAACTACTGCCTCATCACCTTCCCAACTCATAACTGGCTCTTCCTCACTCTTACAAAATCTTATGCCTCCCTGCCCAGTAATATACTAATGATTCCATACTTCGTCAACATTTAACATTCAAATATTCCAAAAATTCTTCTGATAACTCCAGTCTATTTCCTAATGACTCTCTCTCTTATTTTTAACTGTCAAGTACTATTCGTTCAATAGCTCCTCAACTTAACTAATCTCACTCCACATCTTTTCTTATTCTCAGGAATATTTATTGATAGCACCTCATCCACTCTCTCATCTGCTTGTCCTTTACATGACTGGGTGAGTAGATAGTTTAAAATAGATTGCAGAGAGATAATGATTGCTTGGAATGTTTGTTACATATTATGTCTGATTTGTGTGTCCGTCTCATATACACTTTCTGCTTAAAACCTTAGTATATAACTTTTTCACCTGAAAAACAAAAATATGGGTCTTATCTACGAGTAGAAGCCAAGAATATCTGACATTAATTCCAGTTTTTTTTTTTTTTTTTAACGTTATAACCATAATTTACTTGACACCTCAATTTGTTAGGACTCACGCGTTTGCTCTCACCAACAATGTTAGGCATTGTTTAGGATGATATGATGGATGTTAGAAATAAGCTCAATTGACACCAAATTAGATGTAAATTAGCTACTTGAGTGGAGCATTATACATTAATTAATTTTCTTATTCATAATTTTAAATGAGGCCCCAAGTATGTGTTTACATTAGTTAAATTATGAATGTTCCTCATTCACGAGCTGAAGCTAATCATTTGTTTATTCTGCCCTTGGGCTTGATAAAAAGTGAGTGTCTGATGCTTTATTCCAAATATAATAACCAATTTTTTTAAATAGAGCGTGGGTATGAAGCTAACTCAACCAATTTTACTCTGATTTACATTCGGGAATGAGGGAGAATGAAACAAAAAAAATATTTTCTGTATGAAGATGAAGAAGTTATAGAAGAGAATAAGATATGGTTCCTCTCTCGCTAAGTCTGCAGGCGTGGCATTTTGGGAGACAGCATTTTAAAACCCTGCCTCACTGTTTATTGTGGGAACCACTTACATTGCCCTCCTCAGCACAGCTGCAAACACTTGCTTGTCATTTTTTCACATGTTCCAGCTGCCATATTTCATTTTAGCTCAGAACACTGGGTTTTTTGTTTTCGTTTTTTTTTTTTTGGCTACAAATTATCATAAAAGATTTGTTGTATTAAAACGTAATTTAAATCCCTCTCATTTGCTGGGGCAGATAATGGAAACCTAATAGAGTTTTTTACGGCGGTTTGTTAAAGATCATAATTTTACTATCATGATCTTAAGTACACTCAATCTCAGCCTTTTTCACTCGTATCTTGTCCATTTTCTTTTTAAGCTATCAGAAAGTCTTAGCCTCTATCACCTGCTCGGCAGATTTCCACACATCGACAACTCTGTTTGAAAACAAGAATATACCTACGTCTATTTAATCTAAATTTATCTTATTTTTAAACTGTATTTTCTGTTTCTTATTTGAACTCATACTTATATCACCATTTGTTTTTTTACAATTTATCTTTTTTTATACGTCAGTGATATCTCCTGTTCTGTGACGAGATAGTCTTGCCCTGTGGTTATCTGGTAGCTAGTGTCATGATGTATTCTGTGAGTCCTCTGTGAAACTGAACAACGTTGCCCTCTATCGAACGATTCATCTAAAGCTTAAGGAGGGCTGAAGGTGGCGTGGCTCGAGTTACATGTGATTGGGACTGAGGAAAGCAAGAGAATTCGTAGTATCTGTTATGAATCCTCAGGTCAAACTAGGAAACAGGACAGTAGCCGGGCAGCATGAAAGAAGCTAGAATCAAGAGGATGGAGGGAGAGGTAGAATCGATGAAGAGCCGTGTGTTACTGTGTCTAACAGGAATGTTAGATAAGTGGCTAGAGACTGACAATGATAAATTAGCCACACGTGGGTACTAGTTTATTGTGGAAACCGTTTTGCCACACAGTAGCTTAAGATAAGATAAGATTTTGTTAGATTTTTAACCCGAAGGGTTAGCCACCCAGGATACCCAAAGAATGGTCAGTGCGTCATCGGAGGACTGTCTAACTTTTGTTCCATTGTGGTCCTCAATTTTGTCCTAGGATGCGACCCCGCAACCAGTTGACTAACCCCGGTACCTATTGCTGATAGCGTGATCAGGACAACGGTGTTAAGGAAACGTCCACCCCCCCCCCCCCCGTCGAAATGTTTCCCCCGACGGGAATCGAACCCGGGCACTCGAGTGTGATGCGGGACATTTACCCCAGGCCACCGGGCCTGACAAAATGATGAATTAAAAGTTAAGAATAGTTTGGAGGAAGTCAGTCCGTCAGCTGGAATCAATGTAACCAGTCCATCAATCTTCTTAAGGAATACAGTTTTGTAAAGTGGCTTATATACCACAGGACAGGTGAGGCAGCTGTAGGCGGTGTACCGTTGGACTATCACACAGGTGGAGATGCATCACACTTATTTTTTTTAGGCAAAGTGTATTTACATTAATCTACATAGAGATGAGGGGCGTAATTTAAGTGGTGGTTGAAGAGTGTGATGAGAGCGGGTGGTGTCTATAATGTTAGTTTTAGTGATGAGAATAATATAAGTGTTGGTGCTGAGTGTGATGAGAGCGGGGTGGTGTTATAAATATTAGTATTTAGTGATGAGCATAATTTAAGTGGTGGTGAAGAGTGTGATCGAGAGCCGGTGGTGTCTATAATGTTAATAATAGTGATGAGCGTTAATTTAAGTGGGGGGTGAAAGAGTGTGATGAGAGCGGTGGTGTCTATAAGGGTCGTAATAGTGATGAGCATATTTTAGTGGTGGTGGAAGAGTGTGATGAGAGCGGGGGTGTCTATAATGTTAGTAATATGTGATGAGCGTTATTTAGTGGTGGTGACCTGGAGTTTACCTGGAGAGAGTTTCGGGGCGTCAACGCCCCTGCAAGCCCGGTCTGTGAACCAGGCCTCCTGGTGGATTCAGCCACTGATCAACCAGGCTGTTGCTGCTGGCTGCACGCAAACCAACGTACGACCACAGCCTGGCTGATCAGGTAACTGACTTTAGGAAAGTGGCTTGTCCAGTGCAGACTTGAAGACTGCAAGGGGTCTGTTGGTAATCCCCCTTATGTGTGGCTGGGAGGCAGTTGAACAGTCTCGGGCCCCTGACACTTATTGTATGGTCTTCCTCACCCCTTAAACGTGCTAGTACACCCGGCTTTTCAATGGGGGGATGTGCATCGTTGCCAAGTCTTTTGCTTTCGTAGTGAGTGATTTTCGTTGGTGCAAGCTTCGGTACTAAGTCCTCTAGGATTTCCAGGTGTATTTAATAAGTATCTCTCCTTCCTGCGTTCAGGGAATAAGGTTTAGAAACCCATGCGCACCAGTAATGGAGGTGTTTTATCTCCGTTAAGAGCGACGTGAAAGTTCTCTGTACATTTTCTAGGTCGAATTTCACCTGCCTTGGAATGGTGCTGTTAGGTGCAGCAATATTTCAGCTAGATAGAAACAAGTGTCCTGAAGAGTGTCATCATGGATTGGCTCCCTAGTTTGAAGGTTCTCATTATCCATCCTGTCATTTTTATAGCAGATGCGATTGTATAATGTTATGGTCTTGAAGGTGTGATTCTCCGGACATAAATCACTCCCAGGTCTTTGGACGTTGGTGTTTCGCTCTATTTTGTGGCCAGAATTTGTTTTGTAACTTTGATGGATGAGTTAATTTCTCATGGTTTTACATTTCAGGAGTAATTGGAAATTTATCATCATCTGAATTCTTATTGTTTTCGCAGCCCACTGAAAGATGGTTGATGTCCGAATGGAGCCTATGCAGTGTCTGCAATGGAGTAGACTATGTCATGCAGATTCGGGTGTCATCTGCAAAGCGAAGACCTCGGTGCTGTGGCTGACATACCTGTCTATGTCGGATATGTGGTTGAGGTAACAAGATGGGAACTAGTACTGTGCCCTTGTGGAACAGAGCTTTTCACCCGTAGCTGTCTAGGACTTTACTCTGTTGTAGGATACTCTCTGTGTTTTTGTTTGTTAGTGAGGAAATTATAGATCATAGACCCCGACTTTTCCTGTTATTCCTTTAGGGGCTCCCCGGGGGCATTTTTGTGCTCTATACCCCATGGTCACACTTGTCGAGCTTTTGCAAAGTCTCCTGTTTATATTAGTTATCTGAATTTTTTTGTCTTCAGTGCATTTAGGACACTTGTAGTAGTGATCCATAGTTGAGACTAGACAGGAGTAGACATGTTTCTGAATCTCTGTTGCCCTGGGTTGTGTAACGGATGGGTTCTAGATGGGTGGTGATCTTGCTTCTTAGGACCCTTTAAAGATTTTTATGATATGGGTTGTTAGTGCTATTGTCGTAGTTCTTTGCTGTAGCTTTACTGCCCCCTTGGTGGCGTGGGGCTATGTCTGTTGTTTTTAGTAAAAAACTGAGGGACGACCCCCGTTACCTGGAGGTTACTGGAGGTTATTACGGGGATAACGCCCCCGCGGCCGGTCACGACAGGCTCCGCCATGGGTTCAGGGACTGATCAACTTGGCTGATATGCTGGCCGCAACGCTGTCCGACGTACGGAGCCACAGCACGGTGATCCGCACGACTTTAGGTGTATCTGTCAGCTCTCTCATGAGGCAGCAGGGGTTGATTGGCAATTCCCTAAGCTTGATTTGTGGAGGGTGTTGAACAGTTTTGGGCACAGGACAATTATGGTGTTTTCTTTACGTGTACAGTGGGCGCCCCTACTTTTTATTGGCGCATTTTGCATCGCCTGCCAAGTCTTTTACTTTCGTAGGGAGTGTTTTGTGTGCTGATTGGGACCATTCCTTCCAAGATTTTCCAAGTGTAGATTATGATATATCTCTCCTCTGCGTTCATCGAGTACAAGTCAAGTGCTTCAAGGCGTTCCCAGTAGTTTAAGGTGCTTGACAGAACTTTATGTGCAGTAAGGATCTCATGTACAACTCTCTAGATCTGCGATTTCACCTGCTTTGTCTGGAGTGTTAATGTACAGCAGTATTCCAGCCAATCTATCCCTGTGATTTGAAAAAGGATCTTCATGGGCTTGGGCATCTCTCGTTTTGAAAGTTTTCATTATCCATCCTATCATTTTCTTTGCACGTGCGATCGTGGCCACTGTTGTGATCCTTGAAAGTGAAGATCCTCCAGACATTACTTTTCCAGGTCCCTACATTATTTTCGCTCTATTGTATGGCCGGAAGTCAGTAGTATACTCTGTTCTAGTAATTATACTCTCCAGTTTTCCATAACGGTGGTGAGTTGGATTTGTCCTCATTGTAACTTCATATTGTTTACGTTGCCACTGGACTTACTTTGTTTTATCTTCTTGGAGGTTTACGACGTCCTAAGCAGAGGACAGCCTCATGCAGATCATAGTATCATCCGAAAGGAGATCGGTTGCTGTGTTTGTCTATCTCTTGTTATGTCTGATATGAGGATAAGGAATTGGATGGGGGGGCGAGAGTACTGGACTTGTGGAAACAGAGCTCTTCAATTGGCAGCTGATTTAACTCTGTTGACCACTATCCATAGGATGGAAAGGCTGTGTGATAGGGGCTTTCTTGAGTTCTTGATGAACACAGAGTTCCATGAGTCTGACTGGGGCTGAGTGCATGGGGCATGTCATTTACGCTGTTCGAAGTTAGTCATTTGGCATCAGGATAACAATCGGATAGGCTTGTGTTAATCAAATTTTGTGGCCTCTATTCATAAATAAATTCATTTTGATCTTTCGACATCTCAGTCTGGCTTAGCGGCTTAATAAAAACTGAGATCTTTTGGGAATTGAGTAGCTCATCATTTCCTTGCAGTCATTGTGTATTACCCATCTTGTTTAAGTAGTGGGCCAGTACTGGACGTTGTTCTCGATGAGTGATGGCTGTGAGTGTGATGAGAGCGGTGGTTGTTATCCTAACAATGTTAGTAATAGTGATGAGCATTATAATAAGTGGTGGTGCTGAGCGTGATATTAAGATAAGATAAGATAAGATTTCGTTCGGATTTTTAACCGGTGGGTTAGCCACCAGGATACCAGAAAAGTCAGTGAGTCTCGAGGACTGTCTAACTTATTTCCATTGGGGTCCTTAATCTTGTCCACCAGGATGCGACACCACCAGTCGACTAACCAAAGGTACTATTTCTGTGCTAGGTGAACAGCGACAACAGGTGTAGGAAAACTTGTCGAAATTTTTTCACCAGACGTGGAATCGAACCCGGGCCCTCCGTGTGTGAAGCGGGAGCTTTAGCCACAGGCACAGGGCCAGTCACATAGACATTTATGTTGAATACAATAGGTTGTCAAAATGTAATGAACACAATGTGGTAGTGGGCTGGTGATGACATGTTTGTAGTGTTGCATGTAATGTTAGTGGAGGAGGGAATGTGATTGGTGGTGTCACCTATCATTAATTCAAACACGTAAACAGGCAGTCATGTCTGGTTTACGAAAAGACTCCCACGCAGGCCTTACAATGGAGGTGACACTTACTTAACTCTGGCAAGGGTAGCACATGTTGACATTGTTAAGGCATGCTTTTATCTGGAACAATTTTTTCATTATGCTGGAGAAAACTCGGACAAGATCCCAGGACTAATATAATGGATCAAAATCGTATCAACTTTCTATATTAAGCTGGAAAATATTGCATCAATTAGAAAATACTTCCTGATTTCATCATAAAGTAACGACCGAACATTGATGTTGTGTGTCTACAAGAGTGACAGAGTCCATGGAAAATCCCAACCCTAATTACCATCATTTGTTGCATATAACTCAAATCTACTAACTCTTGTGTTCTATATATTTAAAAATCGCTTCCCCATCAACTTCTTGCACACAAGAAAACAGAGGGGCATACAATTTCCCGGTGTTTGGATTTATATAGGGAACTCTGCTCTCAACATATTTAACTTGCTTGCATCCTGCTGATAAATTTAATTACTTGGAGCTCCCAACTTGTGCTCATTCTGAGTCCATACTCTTATTATGGCGATTACTATGAGAGACACAAAAGGCATTGGAAACTCACAGTTTTGGTAATCGTAATGGTAATCAAATGTGGTCATCTTAAACAGTCATGATAATGTCCAATTGTAAGTGGACCTTGAAACCCACACATATATATGGAGGGTCCTTGATCTGTGCCTGGGCTTATCATTACTATGCAGGTGAGTCTTTCCATTGTGAACAGATTATGCGTATGTTCTTTTCCCTAGGCTAACTCACTAGATATTGGTAATACTTCCTTCATGGTGGGATACTCAAACGGAAACGTTTTAATTTTCCCACTGATCTAAATGATGACTTTGTTGCACATGTGACTGACTGGTATAATTCCTGTGAGTGTTCCTCTGTAGAGACCTTTAACATGAACTTGTGAGCATTATTCAGAACTACTTAGAGCCGCCCACCTACTGAAACTCTTGGTACTCTAAACCCAACACAACTTCCTTAATAAATACATACATCTTCCAAAAAACAATACTTATTACAATGATTCTTAACTTCGTAAACTGAATCGTACTGCTCAAAGACTAGGCTAGCTATACGAAACATCGTACCGGAATGCTTGAGGATATCCCCCCCCCCAACTGCCCTTGTGGCTGCCAGAGAGCGTATATGACCAGAGCTGCGCAAACAGACTGGGAAAAATGTGTCAACGGTCTATTCTCACACCCCACTTAGCCGGGAGTGGAGGGACATAAATAGAATTAGGGTAACTGAACTGGCGGCAGATCGCGCACCCTCATCCCTTACATAGGCGAATGAGTTAGTCAGTGATGCGGCTGCTACATCTAGCGATTGACAATCTTCCAGTACCACACAGGCAAAATTAAATGACAAATGATGCAAGGGAGAGACTTGTTTGCTTTATGCTCAGCAGCAGATGATTGGACAAATTCCTTCACTATTTATGAAATTGATGCTGCACTAACTAAAGGGCAGACTCCCACGTCGTGGTGAGGATGTATTAATTACAACACAACTCTATATAGTGAGTACCAGGTAATCCACTACTTGGAATATATAACATGAGCTATGTAACTGGGGAGATCCCTCAATCTTGGACCAACAGTCCTCATCATTCACAAATTCCTAAGCCCAATCAACAAAATGCATTTCGCCCCATATCTCTTACTAGCTGTTTGTGTTACAAACGATTGAGAGAATGGATTCTTATTTGTCTCATGTACAGAATCAAAACATTTTTGTCTCCCTGGTTACTGGTTTCATGATGGAAGGAGCGTGCATCCATTGATAGCCAACCTTTCTCACCCTCACACTGACAGCTAGACACTACCTTCATGACCTTAAATCCGCTTTCGATAGTAGCCAACGACATGTAATCATTAGTGAACTTGACAGAATGGATGTTTGGGTGGTTGGCTTCTGCGCTGGATTAAAGGCTACTGTCCAACTGAAAATCGTCTGTGTATGTCCAGGGAAATTGAAGTGTAACTATAGACTTTGAATTAGGAACCCCACAGGGAGGTGTGTCTTCAGTCCCACACTGTTCAATATTCTAATTAATGCATTACTTAATGCTATTGCCTACTCCCAGTCAGCCCCATCTTTATGTGATTAGTTTTGCTGATGATATAATGATTCACACTCACGGATTCTCCAACAACCAAACATTCTTAATCATGTACTAGCCTCGTGTCAGGATCTGGGTGGTTGATAATCTCTACTGATTAAAACAAGGATACTAAATAGGCGTCCTCTCGACAGAGAGGGCACAATGTTCGTCAGATACAATTGCCCATGATGGTGAGTCATCTTCTTGATATGTAAGCAGATACAGGTATCTTTAGGGGTTTTTTTTTGGGGGGGGGGGAGGTTCCACTACTTGGATGTTGCAACAAGACTTTGTCGCAAATCAAGGAAAACGACTAAGAGCACTTAGAGTTGTGGCAGGGCTTCACAACACGGTATGGAGCTAATGTTAAAAATTGTGAAAATGATGTATCTTTGCTTATATTAGATCTTTGGTTGATTATGCTGCGCAATAATTGCTCTTGTGGTCTGACTGGAAGCTTGGAGGGCTGGAAAAACTGCATAACGAAGCAATGAGGATTCATTGTAGGATGCCCTCGTACTGCCAAAATTTTAATATCATGCAAAAAGAATTGATTTTCCATGCATCAGAGGAGATCGTTGTTACTGAAAGAATTTCCTAATTGGGGTTAAATTTTGCTCAGGCAAAGCTCATTCAAACCCCTTCACAGAAGCCCTCCAAAACTTTCCTCAGAACTGGTGAACACTCCTCCAGGATGGATCGAAAAAACTAGAACCGCCTCCGCATGAATCAGATTCATGATCTATGTCAAAGTAAGGCAACAGTGGCATTCTCCGTCATGGAATATTACCCTCATTCCAAACTACCATTCCTCATTTCCCCCAAACTACTTCTGAAATCTCACAAAACTTCGCTTGAAGCCAACACATGATGCCTTAAGCTTGTATGGATAACGTTAGGCACAAGCATACACTCTCGCAAATTATTTACGCTGATGGTTTCTGTTCACCAATCCAATGGTAGTAGCTGGTTAGTGATGATGTTGTCGTACAGAGTGATGGTTTCTTAAAAGAAATTGGAGCACGTATCAATAATTGGGCCTCTCCATTCTGAAAGAAACTGTTTGCCATACTCCTTGCACTTGAAATAGCATCTAGGTATCAAAGATTGACAGTTTAATTGTAAATGATTCTCTGTCATACATAAATGCTTTCAACTCTTTAAGCTTAAATTGTGCTGCTTGTGTCAGGAAGCCAGACACAGGTATGGTAGGATTGTGGACAGTGGAGTGGAAGTGCACATGCTGTTGATTCCATTCACATGGTTTTTCTTACAGATGCATGATGAATGATAAATTTTCTAAGCTGTAGCTTCAAAGAGGGAGTAGATTACAATTCCTTGGTTGTCAGGTAGTAGTTTGAGAACAATAATACGTAACAGAACTTCAACTGGAATTTTATGACTTAGGCTCAGGGAGATAGATTGACACCAGTGGTCCAATTATTCATTCATTCTATCTTTGCAGGAGGAGCCACATGGTCTCATGGTGCATTCAACAGATAAGAAGACTCTTGGTTGGTACTACTGCCGGCTGGGCTGGGTTACAAGTATCTTTGCGCCAGTTAAATCACCACCACCAGATGTAGAACAAACGAAATGTAACTTTGCAAGATGGACTATTGTCATACCCTGCGTCATTAATTACTGGATGTGGATAAAAATTAATGAATTTAGAAACAACTCACTCAGAAATGTTCAGAAAATGGCAAGTACTTTATCAACAGTGGTATATTGCAGACCATTCTGGAGGAAATAACCTGACTTGCTAGCTGTAAATAAAGCATACACATGTGTGCATGTGTGTGTGTGTGTGTGTGTGTGTGGTGTGTGTGTGTGTGTGTGTGTGTCTGTGTGTGTGTGTGTGTGTGTGTTGTGTGTGATGTGTTTGTAGTTTGTGTGTGTGTACTCACCTATTTGTGGTTGCAGGGTCGGTCCTAGCTCTGCCCCGCCCTCTTCACCGGTTGCTAATAGACCCTCTCCTATCCCCGTTCCATGAGCTGTATCAAACCTCGTCTTAAAAAGGTGTATGGTTTCCGCTCACTAGTCATTTTCTATGTCTATTCACTGCCTTAAACTCTATGACTGAAGAAATACTTCTAATATCTCCTCTGACTCATTTGTGTATTCAACTTCCAATGTGGAATATGGCCTCTTGTTTCTGTGTCCCTCCCTGGGAACATCCTGTCCTTGTCCACCTTGTCTATTCCACGCAGTTTTTATATGTTCGTTCTCATGTCTCCCCTGACCCTCCAGTACCTCCAGTGTCGTCAGGCGACGATTTCCTTAATCTTTCTTCATAGGACATTCCCTTAGCTCTGGAAACCTACCTTGTCGCAAACTTTGTACTTTCTCTAGTTTCTTGACGTGCTTTATCAAGTGCGGGTTCCAAAACAGTGTGCTGCATCACTCCAGTATGGGCCTGTCATACACGGTTGTACAAGTGTCTTGAATGATTCCTTACTAAGGTTGTCGGAATGCTGTTATCAGGTTTGACACGACGCCATTATGCTGCAGTTAGTTATCTGATTGATGTGCTGCTTCCAGGAGCATGATCGGGTGTTATATCACCCCAAGATCTTCTTTCTCCTTCGAGTGAGGTTTGCAGTCTTTGGCCACCTAGCCTATACTCTGTCTGTGGTCTTTGTTGGCCCTTCCTATCTTCAGACTTTGTATTTGGCAGGATTAAATTCGAGGAAGCCATTTGCTGGACAGGTGTCCAGTCTGTCCAGGTCTTTCTTTGAAGTGTTGTTATTTGCGGTTCTTACTGCTGAAAGGGTTTAGTACTGATGAAGGTAGAGTAGGTAGCAATGATGTGGGCCGTGGACTAGTTTTGGCTTTAAATCTTTTTTTTTTGGGTAGGAGTGAGTACTAACGTGCTTTGTGAGGGAGTGACCGCAAGCCAGTCCTTGGTGGGGGGGCACTTGTGTCTATCAAAGAGGGTCGGCCTAGGGTGAGAGCCGGTGGGCTCAGCCTCCCTCTGAGTGGGTGAGCCTAAGAGGGCAGCACTAAAATGCTGCAAAATTTGATCTAAGATGGCAGACTGCAGGGACTGTTCTGTGCAGACGGTACTGGTAATGTCTACTTACACTCGGCCACCTACCTCGCGTCGTCCGACACGACAATTTGGTGGGTCTGTAGTATAAAGGAATTTCGTTACATAGCTATCCAGAGAGGGATGCTTTCGCCTCACTAGTAAATCAAAAATGACATAAAAATGCATATAGGCGAAAAAAAAAAAACTCTCCCATCCCAGGGGAAGCGGAAAACAGGTTTGCCTGCGCTGTTTATCGAGGAGAGAGTCGGAGGACTGTTCAGCTGGAACTTATATCTTATATATACAGGTTGTCGCAGGGGCGACATCAGTTGTCATCGTCTACGAAAAACGTTGTTGCAACCTCACATCTGCAAACAATGACTGAAAGTAGCCACTTTTCCAAGGTTAGGTGTGACTTGTGTATAAGAGGGCAGCACTGCCCTGACCATTAATACAGGCTTTTTTTTTTTTTTGTTAAAAATAACACTGGGTGCACATACCTTACAATAATACTATATCATGGAATCATTCCTTCTGGGTTAACCTTTTTCTAAAAGTATTTCATAATTACATGATGTTGTCCACCCTGATCCATTATCGAACTAGCTATACATGTGTGTGCATTTTAACATTTCTGTCAAGCAAACAATTAGCATACTAACGTAGGAGTGGGACAAGTCAGTAGGTATGTCAATGTCACAGAAATGTAATGTTGGTCCTGGGTTGAAAGGCCATAAGTATGGAGCCTTACTGGCCGTCTTCCTTTACCAGTAGTAGTTGGGAGAAGGGATAAAACGGTTGTCCCTAGCATTAGTCTGATCGTGGCGTTGCAACGCACGCGCCTCCAGCTCTGCTTCGGCTGCATATGGTCCACATACTTCATGTGATCAAGGTGGGCTTCCTTAATATTCCCGTAGCAATCTCCCTCACCTCGAACTTATTGCCACGGAGCTGTCGAAAGGACACGGTAAGGACCCACAAACTTTGGGACAAGTTGTGCATACCTGAGGCCCTGCACTGGGTTGAGCAATATAACTTTGAAACCCCTGGTTCCACTTTGCTTTCCTTGGCGCGGGCATTGCGCTCAGACGTAAAACCTATCATTAGCTTTCATAAAGGTTCTCTCGTACCCGTGGAAGACAAGCTGCGTTGTCCGCATCTTTACTACACTGGGGTTATCAGTATCGTAAGTAGGTCTAGGTGGAGCAAACAGAATTTCATATGGTAAGCGCTGTCATAGCCATACAAAGCAAAATGAGGTGTCTCATCGATCGAGCTGTTGGGGGAAATTTAATGTACACTGAACTCTGGGATAGCCTCATCCCATGTAGTACAATTTGGGGTTTAACGGTTACCCTGAGCACCTCCAGGACTTTGCGATTTGTACGTTTCAGCAAGACCATTACTCGCAGGGTGGCGTGGAGCTACTGCGCTTGGTGAATATTAAATCTGGAGCAAAGATCCTGCATTATGCCTTTTTATAAACTCAGCCCCAAATTGTCTGACAGAAGGACACGGGCAAGTATACAAAAGAACACATGCTCAACGGAAAGCACTAGCGACCGTTTCGGCGGTTTTATCAGGAATGGGTACTAATTCACTGTACCGCATCAAGTTATCTACCATTACAAGCAGGTGCTTATTTCCCTTCTCCGAGGTCGAAGTTCGTCAACAGGTCGACAGAAGTTCTCTCCCGGGGCTCCTTTGTAAGGGGATACTTTAGAATGGGGTTAGGACTGTAAGGGTTTACCCTTGTGCTGTGGGCAAACAACACACGGGTTTACATGCTTGGCAATGTCCGCTGCCATCTTAGGCCAGAAATATTTCATTCGTGCTGTTTGATACTGCGGTCCTTCCCGGGGGTGCGCTACACCCTGGGACATTGGGGAATCAACCTAAGGGTAGCTGGTATCATGGACTCTGGTATCACCAGTTGTTATATGGTTCTGCCGGGGTCCACCGCTGTGCAACACGGCACAGTACTCCTTGGTTGACCACCAAATCCTTCATGGAAACGGGAGACTTGACCTGTAAGTAAACGTCCCCCTTTGGGTCAGGAAACGAAGGACTGGAGACCACACAGGGTCCTGTCGTTGGGCTCTCTCGAGATCCTCAACAGAGAACGAATTGCCAACACTCACGAATGCTGTATGCCTCGACAGGGCATCAGCTACAATATTTTGCTTACCCGGGACATAGCAAATTTCAGGGTTGTAGTTATTGAAACGTGAGCGACCACCGAGCATGCTTTCCCGAGAGGTTCTTATTTGCAAAAAGGGCCAATAAGGGTAAATGATCTGTGTAAATCTTGATAGGATAATGATAGATGATATTCCGAAAATGACTCAGGGCCAATACAATGGCTAAAGCTTCTAGCTCTGTCACTGAATAATTGACTTCCGCTTTAGTAAGGACACGGCTAGCATAGGCAATAGGCTGTTGCTTACCATTAGATTCCTGTGACAAGACTGCACTGATGCCAACTTTGCTGGCATCAGTCGTCAAGGTAAATGCCTTGGTGAAATCAGGGAATCTAAGGGTTGGGGCTGATGTTAACTTGTTATTAAGGGTGGCAAAAGCTCGTTCCTGACCACACGTCCACTCAAAAGGGGCATCCTTCTTGAGTAAGCGTGTCAGGGGTGCAGCAATGGTGGAGAAACCTGCGATAAAGGTGCGGTAGAAACCCGCCAGGCCTATGAAGGACCGGACTGCATCCGCCGTCATGGGTCTGGGGAATTTCTGCACGGCCGAGATTTTAGACTCGTCCGTCTTCATGCCATTCTGAGTCACTACGTGACCCAGAAATTTTATTTCCTTCCGGAGGAAATGACATTTGGAGAGCTTTACCTTAAGGTTTTCCTAGCTAGCCTGTCCAATACCCTGTCAAGTTTCTCAAGATGTGACGGGACATCTTGCGACATGACTATGAGATCATCCAGGTAGACCATGAGCATGCCACCTAGGAGGTGGCATGCCGAAGGGCATCCTCCTGAACTGGTAATGACCAGTTGGCGTAGAGAAAGCTGTCAACTCTCTGCTCTCATCATCGAGGGGGATCTGCCAGAACCCTTGAAGAAGATCAAGAGTTGAAAAGACCTTATTATCGCCGATGTTCTGCAACAGGTCGTTCAGAGCTGGCAACGGGAAGCAGTCTGGGATGGTACATGCATTCAGTTTCCTGTAATCGATAACAGGGCGCTAGGTTCCATCTTTCTTGGGAACCAGAATAAGGGGAGCATTGCACGGGGAAGTGGACTCCTTAATAACTCCATCACGGAGCATCCATGTAATGAGTTCTTCGGCGAAGACTCTTTGCGCATGTGGCAGGTGATACGCAGGTACGTAAATAGGTTTAGTACCTTTGTCAAGTGGAATACGGTGAGAGATCAGTTCGGTCAAACCCATTGACTCACCATCTAGTGCGACTGCAGAACGTGCACGATTGAGAACCTGGAGAAGTTTTGGGACCTCTTCAGGATAGTCTGTCAAAGCTAGATCATCTTCCTGCACTGGCCGGGTGTTGGAAGAGTCAGCAGCAGACTCGCCTGGGAGAACTGCACTCATGAGGAAGTCAGCTGGGGCTTCACCCTCCCCTCTCAAACCGGGGGAGGGAATCTGACAAGGTCGACAAGTGAGGTATTCTTCTGCAAGGGAAATTCTCGACTGTGCATGTTGACAACAAGGACTTGCAACTTACCACGTTGCACTGTGTGCAAGGATGGTTCAAGGGAGAGGCCCTTGACTCGGCACGTGTCGTTGTCAACCAGCACATGGTCTCCTTCAAAAGCTCTGCTCACGTACACCGTAAAAGGAGTGAGCGAGTTAGCTGACAAAGTGACGTCAAAACTTTGTACAAGCATAACTCTGCTCGCTGATGCCATGGGCACGAGTCAGACAGTCGCCTGCCGACAGGGATACTGCGGCTTGACAACTGCTGTTCTCTACAACAGCATCAGAGTTAGAGTGAAGGTTAGACTGGGCATCCCCAGACTGGGTTTCACTGGTAACTAAGCGCTGATGGCCAGGAGGTGACGGGCAACGAGCTCTACTACGAGGTCGATCAGGACAAGAGACCTACCCCGGGGAGAATGTGCTATGGAAACCACCGGTTTCCAACGATTCTAGGCACTGGGCATACTCTGAGACAGAGTAGCACGTAGTGGATCCTAAGCACGCGCCCTAGAAGGGCACATCCACTCCGTTGAATTCTGCTTTCCACTCAGCTGGATCTAAGCGGATCCTAAGGTCTGCCATGGTTTTGAACCCTTTGAGCAGGTCACCATGGAAAACAATACCATCTACGACTAAGAATTTTGTGGACAGCTTGTGATCCTGGACCGCAAATTCTAACGTTGTACGACCACGAACCGTCAGCGGATTACCTGAGACTCCTCTCAAGGTCTGAATGGCAGATGGCTCTGTCAACATGGCCGCGTGAAGGCCAATGTCTCGGAAAAAAGTGGAGCGGACAATGTTAACCACCGAACCTGTATCTAGGAAAAGCTGGACAGGTTAATGGTGGACAGTGGACTCGATGGGCGGTCCACACGGGTTGTCATACCGAACATGAAGGCATGACAGGCCGACGAAATCCCCCGGAATCACGCTTTTTGAGGCCGACGCTGTTACGAGGCCCTCCAAAATTTGCACCATCAACAAGTGATAAAATGCATTATTTTTGGTGGAGACGGGAAAAAAAAAATAGAAAACCCGATACCGTTTTAAAACAAGGGGGTTTAGGTCGGGGCCGTTCGTCATTGTAGGGCTGCCAGATATCACGGCCTTCAAACCAAGTTATACTTTTGTATCGTCAAACACATATTCTCGGGTAGATAATTTTTCCTAGATCCTTCATTGTTAGCTCAAATCACCCCCATATGTTTTAAATAATGACCCCCTGATCGAGCAATCGACTGGTCCGAACCCCTTTACTGGTCCGAACCCTTGATGGGCCCAACCCGGACTGGTTTTTAAAAAGTTTCGTTGGGCAATAAAGCAGACTGTAAAAGGATGGGTTGTAGGCGCCCTTATAAAAAAAAACATTTAAAATCAGGAACGTGACGGGAAGCTGTCCAATAACAAAAAGAGTTGAAACAGAAATACAAATACTAAGCTTCATTAAGGTTTTAATAAATATTTAAGGGTTGCTAGTAGAATTGCAGTAAAATCAAACCCTTTAAATCATTAAGCTGTGGTATCTGTGCTCAGTCAAACAAACGGTTCCACAGGATAAATGTTTTTTTGGTGGAAATTGGTGTCACGCTCCTTTTGCAGAAACCCAGACTAGCTACAAGCAGTATTTTAAAAAAAAAAGAAGTGTTTTTGGGGAGCCCCAAAAAGAAAATCTTGGACTAAAAACAAAGGGTATTTTTAAAAAGGGGCAACATCAAAAACTGCTTTCTAGAAAACCCGGAAGCTTTTACAACAGATGGGAACAAAAAAGTCTGGGTGAAGGTATCCCTTGATACTGGCCTTAGCACAAACGTAAGGCGGGGGTGATGCCTGGTGTCATAAATGTGGGCTGATGTGCTGTCCTGGGAGAAGTAATGGGGAAGCTGGAGGGGCTGTCCTGGGGGGAGGAAATGGTGAAGCTGGGGAAAACGTCCTGGGAGACAGAAAGGTGAAGCTGGAGATTTTTGACCAGGTAGTCGGGGAATTATACGCAGGAAGGTACATATAAAGACCCATAGGGGACAGGAGCCAATAGGGAAAAAAGGGAGTCAAGATAAATAAAAAAATAGCAAACTAGAAATACTGCAGGAATAGCAAACAAGAGACTCCAATAGCAATAGTGAAGGATAAATTACCAAAAAACAACTGGGTGGGAGCTCATTGTTTGGTGGCTAGGAGATTGAAGTAGACAGGAGAAACATGCACCAACAGGGCATAAGCAGTCACAGAAACCCAAGGCAAGTGGAAACCAAGCCCTGAGCCCATACTATTCACGTTGGTATCAGCTGTGCATGGAAATTCTGGAAAAACATGATGGACATGCACTAATGACCACCCTAGAAAATGCCATGCCCATATGAAAACAGGAAAATGCAAACTCCCTTCCTGTAAGCTTTTTTCACCCTGAAAACGTGTACACTCTTCAGTACAGAAAAGACTGTGCTATAACTTAAATTGCCAGGCATACCATCTAAAGGGGACAAAAAGATTACAGAAAACATCCAGGCATGGGAAAACCTGGTAGCCACAGCCACTCAAGGAGGGAGAGGTTTTTTAGTGCCAGAAGGCAAAAAACTGCAGGAAATGGCTGAAAACGAACCCAAAACCAGTCATTCCCCTGAGTGGAACCACAGTCGATGGCCTTCCACTCCCAAACCAACAGATACAGATACTAATGGCCGGAAAAAAAAATCCCCCCAGTACAACAATACCAACCAGATCCCAATAACGACTCTTCATTTGCCAAATATAATACAGGGCAGTGGGGGGGGGGGGGGGGGGGGGGGGGGGGGGGGGGGGGGGGGGGGGGGGGGGGGGGGGGGGGGAATGCCTGCAACAAACAACAAAAACCTTCATCCGTGGACTGCTTGCAGAGGCAAAGGCAATGGTTCGCAGCTGTTCACTGAGACCCACATAAAGGATCACTGAGACAACAAATATGTGACAGAGTGAACAGGCAAAAGGGGGGGTGTGCCTCTACATTGCAGAGTCCACGTGTTTGCACAGAACTGCTTAATTGCCACAAATGATGTAGTGGAAGTTTTAGCAGTAAAGGTCAGAACCAAAACCTTTTCATTGGTGGAGTCTAACAAGCCTCCGTGATGCAACATCCCAGCAATACAGAAACAGCTGTTAAAAATTGACCAGCTGTCTGGAAAATCTTCCAGCCCTGCACCCAACATCTTCTCCTGGACTCTTCCACATAAGGCACCTAAAATGGAGGAATATAGCAAATAATATTGTTCAGAAATAACACAGAGGCAGGCTCAGATGAATGAAAACTCACACTCACTGATGATCGAGCTTTTAAATCACGCACAAAATTCAATTTAAAAACCTGCAATAAAGAGGGCCTACTAGACTGGAGAATACACTAGACCTCAGATCTCACTAACTATGATGATCTGTTAAGAAATGACACCATATCAAAACATATACTCAGAACACAACATATTTGAGAGATCAGACATGTAAGCTGGAGCCCCAGACCGACAAAATGAGACTAGTCACGAGGGAGCATTCAACAAATTCACTCATAACAAAAACATAAAGGGGACCAAGTAAACAAGTCCTAACATCGATATAAGCTGGGAAGATATACTAAGCAACACAGACCCAAACTATGCTAGAACAGATAACTCGTGGCACTCGATGTATGCACAAGGCTTATTCTCTAAGAAAAAGGAGGAGTAATGTAAAATAAAAGAGACAGGCGCTTCGTCCTTTACAGGCGACCCGGAAAAGAATACCAGAGGCGGCTAAAAAGGTCAATATATCTGAAATGCGGCAGGGAGACACTGGTCAGAGAAATAGCAAGCACGAACTAAGCTAAAAGAATCCTTTAGGAGTCAGGATCGCGGGAAGGAACTAAAAGCCATAAATGAAATCGAAAGAAACCCAAAGTTATATCTTTACTCCCCTATGCCAAATCAAGAATCTGAGAACAACGTCCAGTATTGGGCCCGCTACTTAAACAAGATGGGTCCAACACAGATGACAGCAGGAAATGAGTGAGCTAACTCAAGTCCCAATATGAATCAGTTTTTAGCAAGAGCTGCTAACCAGACTGAGAGGTCTAAAACAAAACGAATTTTTATGAAGAGCCACAAAATTTGATTAACACAGAACCTAGTCCGATGTGTTATTCCTGAACGCCAAATGACTTCGAACAGGCGATAAATAACATGCCCATTGGCCCTGCCCAGGGCAGACTCATGGAACTCTGTTATTCAATCAGAACGCAAGAAGCCCCTATCACGAGCCATTTCATCCTATGGAGATGACATGGACACGGGGGTCGTCCCTCATTACTAAAAACTAACAGAACATAGCCCCCCTCGTCCACAAAGGTGGAGCAGGTAAAAGCAACAGCAAGACTACAGACCAATACACTGACTAACCATCCCATATCATAAAAATCTTGAAAGGGTCCTAAGAAGCAAGATCAAACACCACCGCATCTTAGAAACCCATCAGTTACACACGCCAGGGCAACAACGGGAATAGAACATGTCGCTCCGTCTGATCTCAACTACTTGGACCCTATGACTACGACAAGAGTTCCTACATGCACAGAAGACAAAAAGAATCAGATGTAATATATACAGACTTTGCAACAAGCCTTCGACAAGTGTGAACCATGGCGTAATAGCCACAAAAATGCGCGCGTAAAGGAATAAACAGAAAAGTCCGGTCATGGATCTATAATTTCCTCCCACTTAACATAACACAGAGAGTAGTCGTCAACAAGTAAAGCCGAGCAGCTACGGTGAAAAGCTCTGTTTCGCACAAGGCACAGTACTAGCTCCCATCTGTACTCATCCTCATGAACTACATAGACAAGGATGTCATGTCCACAGCTCCGTGTCTTCCTTTGCAGATGACACCCGAATCTGCAGACAGTGTCTTCGGCATTGCAGACTGACTGCAAGGCTCCGGTCGGAACTCAACCAAATCCTTTTCAGTGGCTGCAGAAACAATACAGTGAAGTATCAACGATGAGAAATTCAATTACTCAGATATGTAAACATGAGGAAATTAAATCTCATCTGAGTACAAAACAAATTCTGGCCACAAAATAGAGCTAAACACCAACGTCCACAGACCTGGGAGTGATATGTCGGAGAACTCACCTTCAGGACCATAACATTGTATCAATCGCAAACTGCTAGAAAAATGACAGGATGTATAATGAGAACCTTCAAACTAGGAGGCAAGCCCATATGACACTCTGTCAGTCACTGGTTCTATCAGGCTGGAATATTGCCTGCATCTCAAACAGCACCTTTCAAGGCAGGTGAAATTGCCGACCTAGAAAAATGTACCGAGAACTTTCAACGGTGCGCATAACGGAGATAAAACACCTCAATATACTGGGAATCGCTTGAGGTTACTAAACCTGTATTCCCCTGGAATGCATGAGGGAGTAGACACATGATAATATACACCTGGAAAATGCCTAGAGGACTAGTACCGAACTTGCACACGAAAATCCCTCACTAAACATGCAAAAGACTTGGCAACGATGCAAACCACCCTCAATAAAAGCAGGGGTGTCACTAGCATCGATAAGAGACCATAACAATAAGTGTCAGAGGGCCCGAGACTGTTCACTGCGCTCCAGTCATCACATAAGGGGGGATTACCTAACGAAGACCCCTGCAGTCTTCAAGCTGGCACTGACAAGCACCTAAATTCAGTTCCTGATCAGCCGGCTGTGGCTCGTACGTTGGTTTTGCGTGCAGCCAGCAGCCACCAAGCCTGTGATCAGGAGCGCTGATCCCCAGGAGAGCTGTCACAGACCGGGCCGCGGGCTCCGTTTGACTCCCCGAAACTCTCTCCAGGTAAACTCCAGAGTAACTGTACGAAGTCTCGGCAACAATAGTCAAAGACACCTCTGTTTCCTCACTGTAGGCAAGCATATCACTGGCCAGACGCGAACGCATTGCGGACAGGGATGCGGAATACAGCGACTTCGACAAGGTTACTATTATCTTCGCTGTTTGCGGACGCGCGCTCTTCCCCCGACTAGCGGAAGGCCTTCCTACTAGCACGTGCAGTTGCAACAGCCCGACTGGCTTGCTCACACTAATCAGTCTGACAGCCATACTTCGCAGCTTGTTACACACATGGGAGGTATGACTGAAGAATTGTGAGTACATACAGACTCCAGTCCCTTCGCAAGGCAAGCATGGGGACGGTGAACGGTTACCTGATACTGAGCGTGGGGAACGGTTACGTAACGTGATACTGAGCATGGGGAACTGTGGACGGTTACGTTGGCGGGACTTAGGTTTTATCCACTCCCGATCGGTATGTGGCGCAGCTCGTTTGCTCATAGTTGAAACAAGTCACTTCTACAACGCTTAGCAGTGGTGTTTGGGGTGGTAGTCTGCTGGCATGTTTTTTTTTTAATCCCCCGGCTTGGTCCAGGAAGTCGATGAATGCTGTTTTGTATGAGACTGACTGTTGTTCCTGTGGTAAATAATTTTACTTAGGCGCAGTTAGTGGGACTGGGGCTAGAAACTTTGTGGGCTGGCTTGACTGACAGCATCGCAAAAGTTGACTTCCTCTGCCCCGCGGGTCACTGTGGACAGCAGCGGAAGGATGGGTATAGGATGCACCGCAAAAGCGACAAACTTTGCTGCTCGGGCAGCGGCTTGATCGCGTCAATGGCATCCATATAACAGCCCAGGACTCGTGCGAGGCCGATCCTAGCGCATCAATGCACCTCGAGGTGTAAGGGGCATCCCTCCGCATGATGCCTATACAGCCAGCAGGATGAATGTCTTCAGCGTTTAATATCAGTTGTCCATTCACCCACTTAGTGGAGCCTCGATGGCCATCAGTAAAGTCTTTGCGCTTGCCAAACGCTGGCAAAATTCAAGCCAGGGGGCTTTCATGCGTTATTGACATTCGCCCAAGAACGCTGTGGTAACGATGGTCAATGTAATGGCGTTGGCGACTACGCCGAAAAGAACGGCCTAAATCCTCCTTAAGCTCGCCCAAGACAGAATCTTACAAACGTGATGGAGCTGCATCGAAGGCACCTATATCATCCTGGTGAGATCCACTGCTGCACCAGCAGCACGAATGTACTGTGTATCCGTGGACTATCAAATACGGCCTAACATCGTCTCGACTGACTGCAGCCATGGCCTAAACAATTTGAACGACCTTCAAAAATAAGGTCGGGTATGGACGAG
Organism: Cherax quadricarinatus; assembly: GCF_026875155.1. NCBI lineage: Eukaryota > Metazoa > Arthropoda > Malacostraca > Decapoda > Parastacidae > Cherax > Cherax quadricarinatus. Next base: position 12,319 of record NW_026478338.1, on the reverse strand, counting down.
TACCGGCCCACTGGTGGGCGAGACAGTGAGCACAATTGACCAAATGTCACGGGGCTTCGATGCCTGCGCGTGTTACGCGGCTGAGGCACCCAATGCATAGCATCAGCAGAATCTATGGACTAATGGTACGGCCACTGCGTGTCTTAGTCATGACAGTCAATTGTTCAAATGCAAGAGGTCACGAAAGAGGGTAAATCAGTCAGAAGCAAGAAAGTATGCACTGGCTACAATTCAACACAGAGTCAGAGAGAAAACACAGCACCACGGTACTAGGAAAACTGCTTAGTGTGGAAATAATTTGAGCAAAACAACAACAAAAAAGAAATAAATGGTACGACTCTGAACACAAAAAAAGAGATGAATGTAATTACAAGTGACTGAACTACAAGGGAAGTGCACCAAATGAAGCTAAGGCTAAGGGTGGTCAAATATTTCATTCACCAGAGACTGGCAACAAAACTATGAAAAGGAGTTGACTTGTATACACTGGTAGCAAAATGCAGCAAAAATTAAAATAACTCAGGTATACTACACCAACCCTAAACAGTGCTGCAAGCACAGTTTTAAAAAATTGCAAGGTGCAATCAGTTGCAAATTGGAATGCAAAAAAAAAGTAAATTCACAATGCACAAGGGAAACTCTGAACAGCAAAGATATCAGAGAATGGGATTGTGCAAAAAATCACAGACAAAAAATACACTGTATCCAGGAATTCTAATATTCCACACAAAATAAAAAGAAAATAAATGCAAATTATTAAATTCACGAAAGGCAAAGATTAACTTGTGTTAGCAGGGTGTAGCACGTGCTGTTAGCAGGGTGTACACGTGCTGTAGCAGGGTGTAACATTGGGTTATCAGGGTGTACACTGCTGTTAGCAGGGTGTACACTACTGGTTGTTACAGGGTGTACACTGTGTTAGCAGGGGTACACTGCTGGAGCAGGGTGTACACTTGGGCAAAAACAAAAATTTCACAATCTCAAAGGTCAAAATAATGAACTTTCACAATTAATTTTGGTATTAATGGTAAATTAGCAGGTTCTCCAAAATACACTCAAAATGACTTGGGGTATACAAATAGTACAAAATGCAATGCACATAGGTGAATATTCAGAGATAAAACATAGAATATATGTAGAGCAAATAATGGAACAGGAGAAAAGTTTAGATGGCTAAGACACAGATTGTATCACTGCAGGTAGAAATAAAACTAATACTTAAGTACTAGAAGATTACAACTTATTAAAAGAATAAAAAAAAACAACACTAACAAACCAAACCCGAGCAGGGTTGTCAACAATCTGTGGAATAACTTGCAGGTGCAACTACACATAACACACAACAGGAATTACATGACAACTGTAGTGAGAGGTAAAAATGTATAAATGGTTAACACTGAACAATTTAAATACAATAACTGAGTGTGCAAAGATGCCCTGGCGAAATATGAACTAAGCAGGCAGACAGCAAGGATGTCTGCGCAGGAACGGGTACAGGCTGTCTACAGTGAGGGTGTGTGTGTAGTTTACATTTGTCTTAGGCACATGTCGATTGACCTAGGCCTGTTTTAGGTGTGTAGGTGTGTAGGTGTGTGTGTGATGTTTGTTGTGTGTGTGTGTGTGTGTGTGTGTGGGTGTTGTGTGTGTGAGTGTGTAGGTGTGCATGGTGCGTGTGTGTGTGTGTGTTTGTACTCTCGCTAATTGTGTTGAAGGAGTCGAGACTCAGCTCCTGGCCCTGCCTCTTCACCGACCACTACAGGTCAGCTCTTCAGCCATCCTCTGCTCCATGAGCCTTATCATACCTTGTCTTAAACTATGTATAGTTCCTGCCTCCCCTACATCGCTTGCCAGACTATTCCACTTCCTAACTACTCTATGACTGAAGAAATACCACCTACCATCTCGAATTATCGACCAGCTCAGACTTACGACCAGCTGTCTCGACTTACGACCGTGTTTTTTCATCCAAATTTACTGGAATAAACAACTATTTGTGTTGCACACAGTGTTTATCCTAAACTTACAGTACTAAAATACAGTACTACAACATAAAAAGTAAGCGTAAAACATGAAATAATACGCCAAAATAAAAAAAAAACAATAAAATAAAGTCAGTTGCAAAAATTTTTGTTGATATTCAGTAGTAAGTTTGATTACGAAACCATTTCGACTTACGACCGTTTCTCGGAACCGAATCTTGACCATCGTAAGTCGGGTATGGTAGGTTTACTTCCTAACAACCCTTTGACCATCATGAGTCTTCGCTCCAATTGTGACACCTTGTTTCAGTGTCCCAACTCTGGTAACAACCTGTCCTCTGTCCACCTTGTCTATTCCATGCAGTATTTTTATAGTTTCTTATCATGTCCTCCGTCTCCCCTGAACCCTACCTGTCACGTTCCAGTGTTTGTCAGGAAGCTGATTTCTCCTTCACCGTTCATCATAGACATTCCCCTAATAGCTCTGGGAACTAGCCCTTGTTGCAAACCTTTGCAACTTTCTCTAATTTCTTGATGTGTTTGACCAGGTGTGGGTTCCCAAACAGGTGCTGAGGCGTACTCCATTATGGTCCTGACGTACACAGTGTATAAAGTCTTGAATGATTCGTCCTGATTACCTGAGAACGTCATTCTCAGGTTGCCAGCGCCCAAATGCCGGCAGCAGTTATCTGTTAATGTGTGCTTCTGGCGATGTACTCGGTATTATACTCACACTAGGTCTTTCTCCTTGAGTAGGTTTGCAGTCCTTTGGCCACCTAGCCTATACTCTGGCTGCAGTCTTTCTTGCCCTCCTCCGATCTTGCGTGACTTTGCATTTGGCAGGGGTTAAATACTAGGAGCCAGTTCTGGACCACAACATCCAGCCTGTCCAGTCTCTTGTAACCTGACTGGTTCGCTCTGATTAATCTCCTCATTACACACGTCATCTTGCAAACAGGGATACTTCTGAGTCTATCCCTTCCGTCCATGTCGGTTCACATATACCAAGAATCGCACTGGTCCCCATGACTGACCCCTGTGGTTATCCCCAGCTCAAGCAACTGCGCCCCACTGATGATACCTCATCAACAGGACCATGACTCGTCCTGTAGGTAAACTCTGATCCACTGTACGTGCCCCGTCCTGTTATACGTGTCCTGTTCCTCAGCTTCTGTTACTAATCTTTTGTGAGGAAATACTGTGTCCGAAGGCCATTCTTCCCTCCAGTCCAAGAAAATGGCAATCACATACCATCCCATAGTCGCCTTGCATTTCTACTTCAGTACTCATCATAAAAACTTTAGTAGGTTGGACATCAGGATTGGCCTTCTATGAATCCGTGCTGGCTGTCTGTGTGTGTGTGTGTGGTGTGTGTGTGTGTGTGTTGTGTGTTGTGTGTGTTGTGTGTGTGTGTTTGTGTGGTGTGTGTGTGTGATGTGTTGTGTTGTGTTTGTGTGTGTGTGGGCGAATGTTGTGTGAGTGTGTGTGTGTGGTTGTGTGGCAACATCACCTAGTTGAGATTGCAGGGTCGAGTCCAAAGCTCCTGTGAGTGTGTGTGTGTGTGTGTTTTGTGTGTCTGCGTAGTGTATGTGTATGAGTGTCACTCACCTATTTGTACTCACCCTATTTGTGTTGCAGGGGTCGAGTCATAGCTCGCTGGCCGCGCGCCACTTGCACCGGTTTGCGAACTGGCCCCCTCTCCTCTCATCGCTCCCCGCTCCATGAGCTTTATCAAACCTTATTCGTCTTAAAAACGTGTATGGTCCGCCTCCTACTACATCATTTTCTAGCATATTCCACTGCCTTACAACCTATGCTAGAAGACATACTTCCTACTATCTCTCGCTGACTCATTTGGTCTTCAACTTCCAATTGTGGCCATCTTGTTTCTGTGTCCCCTCCCTGGAACATCCTGTCCTTGTCCACCCTTGTCTATTCCACGACAGTTTTTATATGTCGTTATGCATTCTCCACCTGAACCCTCCTGTTCCTCCAGTGTCGCCAGGCCATTTCCCTTAATCTTTCTTCAATAGACATTCCCTTTAGCTCTGGAACTAACCTTTTCGCAAACACTTTGTACTTTCTCTATTTCTTGATGTGCTTTATCAAGTGCGGTTCACAAACATGGTGCTAGCATACTCCAGTAATGGGCCTGACATCACGGTGTAGCAGTGTCCTTGAATGATTCCTTTACTAAGGTATTCAGAAATGCTGTTCTCAGGTTTGACCAGGCGCCCATGATGCTGCAGCAGTTATCTGATTGATGTGTGCTTCGGAGACATGCTCGCGTGTTATACTCACCCCAAGATCTTCTTCCTTGAAGTGAGTTTGCAGTCTTTTTGGCCACCTAGCAATACACTGTCTGTGGTCATTCTGTCCCTCCCCTATCTTCATGAACTTTTGCATTTGGCAGGAGGATTAAATTCTGAGACGTCATTTGCTGGACCTGGTGTCCAGTCTGTCAGGTCTCTTTGAAGTCCTTGTCCTGGGTCCTCACAGATCTAAATCTCCTCATTAACTTCACATCATCTGCAAACAGGGACACTTCTGAGTCTAAACCTTCCATCATGTCGTTCACATATACCAAAAATAGCACTGTCCTAGGACCGACCCTTGTGGGACCCCGCTCATCACAGGTGACCCCACCTGTGATACATCAGTACGTACCATGACTCGTGTGCCTTCCCTGTCAGGTATTCTCTGATACATTGCAGTGCCCTTCGTGATATATGCGCCTGAGCTCTAGCTTCTGCACTAATCTCTTGTAGAGGAACTGTTCAAAGGCCTCTTGTCAGTCCAAGAAGATGCAATCACCCACCCCTCTCTCTCATGTCTTACTTCTGGTTATGGTTATCATAAAACTCAAAGGTTTGTGACAACAGATTTCTTCCGGAATCCGTGGCTGGTTGTCCATTTTATTCTCTTGTCAGATCTACAGGTGGCTCCACCACTCTCCCTCCTGATCTCTTCTTCATAATTTGCATACTATACACGTCAATGACACAGGTTCTATAGTTAGTGCCTCTTTTCTGTCTTCCTTTTTTAACAAATGGGAACTACATTGCCGTCTTCCATACCTCAGTTGAAGTATTGTGGTAAGTGGCACGCACAACATATCTGCTCCCTCTTCTAAGACCCCACGGCGAATGTTGTCCGGCATCCAGCCTTGAGTATCGATGTCCTTAGCAAATTTCTTTCACCTCCTCCTTCATACTGTATGTTATTCGTTCACAACACTTGTTGGTGTATTCCTTGCTGGTGACACCATCTGTCTGTCCCCCGGCAAGTCCTTCCTGTCTCTACTTGTAAATACTTCCTTAAATCTCGTGTTGAGCTCCACAATAACCTCTTGATCGTTCTTGTGAGTTCTCCGACCTTCATTCTTTTCCTCAGCCTTATCACCTGGTTCCTTGACTGTTGTCCTTCCTCCTAATGTGTCTATCCAGCAGTTTTCGGGTCAGATTTGACTTTCGATGCTGAGTCGTTTCATACTGTCCTGCATGGGCCTCCACCTTATCTGTGCATACTCGTTCAGGCTCTTCTACTAATCTCCTTGTTTTCCTGGTCCTATGCCTCCTGTACCTTCCAATACTCTGTTGCACTTAGTTTTTTGCCTCCCTACACCCATCGGAAACCAGAACTCGTTTTTTGGTCTTCGCTATTATTTCAGTTTCTCCTTGGAACAAAACATTCCTTCTGCCTCCTGCACTGTTTGCACAATAATTCCAATCAATCTCGTTTTACTGATTTTCCTACCATTTCCTGTCCACTGATACCTCCTTCAGGAAGTTTCTCATACCTTGTAAGTCCCCCCCCTTTATATTGGCCTGTCCCCCTTCAGTTCCCTGTAACCTTCTCCCACGTTGTAACACTACTATATAATCAAAACTCAGACCGACGTGATCGCAAGCTCAAGGGCCTCTCGTAAGTGATGTCTTCAATGTCTAACTGCTCAGGTGACCAAGATCCAGTCCTTGCTGGCTCATCCTCCCTCTCGATCTCTGTTGTGTTCCACGTGACATGTGATGCAAGAGGTTTTCAAGTACCTAACATTCCATCATCTGGCTCTCCATTTTCGGACCCCCATGTGGCTCCAGGTTTTCCAGTCGATCTGCGCCTGTGGGATGAAATCGCCCATTACCTCGTAACTTTGCTCAGCTCGAGTAAAGCTTCTTTCTTGCCACCTCAAGCCAGTGTGTTCCACATCACCTGTTGTTTTTCTTCGTACACCTCTCTTCATCTTTGGCCTCCTGCAGTTCTGTGGTGGTATACATCACTCAATGACTACTTTTAGTTCACCCGGATCTCACCTGAATTGTACCTACATGTATTCTCTTTCTCCGAATCATGTCCCTGCTTCCATTTCCTCAAATCCCCATCGGTGTTTTATGAGCAGTGCAACCCCTCCTCCCCCTCACTCTTCTATCTTTTCCTCAGGATCTGAAACCCTTGGTAGGATATGTGTTCGTTATTGTCTCAGAGAGTTTGTTTCTGTGACTGCTATATGTCTGGGATTTTTCACGGATTCTTCTTCACTACCTCAGTTATTCATCTATTCCAGCCATTGTTATAAGAGTGTTGTTGTGTGTGTGTATGAGTGTGGTGTGTGTGTATGAGTGTGGTAGTGTGTGTGTGTGGTGTGTATGAGTGGTGTCATGTGGTGTGTAGGATTTGTGTTTGTGTGGTGTGTGGTTGTTGTGTTGTGTGTGTGTGTGTGTGTGTGTGATGTGGTGTGTTGTGTGTGTGTGGTGTTGTGTGTGTGTGTTATGTGTGTGTGTGTGTGGAGAAATTGTATATGTGTGATGTGTGTTGTGTGTTGTCAAACAATCAATATTTGCACTAAAAAAAACCAATAGCTCACCTACAGTTGTGACCGGTGTGGAAGGCTGCTAACGGAGTCCCTGCTTCTTGTACCTCTTGGGAGGGTCGATGTGCTCGTGCATGCAGCATATCCTGGGCACAACTTGCTGCTGTTTGCAATAGGCTTTTCTGCCGAGCGGAGAGACAGGCACCCAGCAACATCTGTTGTTGGGGCAATGGAATGAATCCCTGCTAGGTTTGTATTAACTGCTCATTTACTCTGTAATTGTCTATGATTGTAATCATGTGATAACGGTTTATCATTCATTACCTTTTGAAACTTGGCATGATTGTGACCAGCTCAACTGGAGCTCAATTACCTTTTGTAAAACTCTCATGATTAATTGTTATGAATTCAAATACCTTTGCAAATAATACAGGAGTGTGACCAGCTCTACTGGAGCTCATTACTTGTAACTTGATGCATGATTATACCAGATCTTATGTTCATTACTTGTAACTGCTCAGCTACAAACTTTGGAGTCCAGTCCCTGAAGCGAATTAAGTACCTCTGTAACTTTTGACTACCGCCCGACAAGGATGGTATAGGTGGCATACTAAACAATAAACTAAAACCAAACTAAATAATTTTGTTCATGATTGTAGCGCAAGTATAACGTAAGTAACCATTCTACAGTATTCAATTACCGTTTGTAACTTGTGAGTTCATTACTTGATACCTAGTTCAGCCATCAAAACTTGTGGTCCGCAGTGCCCTGGACCATTACAGTACCAATCTGCAATCTGTAAATCCCTTTGTAGCCTTGCATGATTTGTGACTAGACCTACCTGGAGTTCATGTACCTTTGTAAATTGCGTGAGTTCATTGACTTTGTAAATTGTAAATTCATTATCTCTGTAACTTGCTCACTACAAAACTCTGGAGTCCAGTCCCTGACCAATTATTACCTCTGTAATCTTTGAATAGCGCCCACAGATGGTATGGGGTGCATAAAAAAACATATAAAACTAAATCATACATAGTAACATCATTGGGATCTTGATACAAAATCATGTAACCTGATATATATGCGAAGTGGGGTGGAGTAAGCATTAACATAAGTAGCGAGAAAATATAAATTTTTTCCAATATAAACCAGGTATAAAAATAGATGGATTATGACAATGTGTAGTGGCATGCTACGAGTCATGTTACATATTTGATTCTTTATTTAAACAATCAATGGGTCCTGGCTGACGTTTTTATAACAGTTTCTCGTTCATCCAGGCCAGTCACAGACAAGCCTGGCAAAGCTGTGAGCAATGGGGTTCACATTGTGTCACGAGTGTTGGCAGACTTGTCTGGGCTCTGTCTTTCCGGAGTGCATTCGTCTGGCTTTTGGGCATTTTGCCCCCTTTGGAGGGCCACACGTTTTGCAACACTTACATCATAAACTACGGTATGTTATTTGCAAATAGGGTTTGTTTGGTGATGGAAATACAAGTGATATACTGCTGTTGTCTTTTGTTTGCTCCACTATTTGTTCAATTATGGCAAGGTGTGAGAGCCATTCTACATTGTGATCGTAATATGGATCCTATCCGGGAGCTGGGTGGTCTAGTATCGCTCAGATGGTCTCTTGTATCGCTTATGGCAGTGTATCACTTTCAGTATTGTGTGTTAGTCTTTCTAACGTGTGTGTATCCCGTAAATCGTACAGTGCTATTGTTGCATGTGGTGTTTATTGTAAACAGCATTTTGTTACATTGGGTTATGCCACCAACACGTGTTAGGCGATTGATGTCTGAGTATACTCTACTAAATTTTCTCAGACTATTTCTAGAGCGCTACTGGCGAATTGCTCGTTGCACTGATACAGAATACCAACGAACTCTTACTGCTGCTCAGCTTTGTGAAAGTATTCGTTATAAATTATAGGCCGAAGCAAGTAACATGGCGTACCAAACTGAGATCTCTACAGCTCCAGGAACTATTAATCCCTGATCCCTGCTTCAGTTCCTTCGTAATGTGGGAGGGCTAACACGGGACCATTCAGACCAGCAATTTCGTGAAGCAGGTAGTGGATTGCAATTTGTATTGGAGCGAGTCAGCTTCACTGGCGCTCGAATTGGCTAAACTCAACCTCGTTACGACCAGAGAACAACGCTCATTTGCCAAAGAGGAATTTGACAGAGAAAGGTGAGGAGCAGTTTCAGCAGAATGTTGCTGCAAGTTAGGTGTGCAAAACGCGGTCCCATTAGTGCCTCGTTTTGTTGATACTGAGCCTGAACAATTTTAGAGGCTTTCGAAAATCAAGCTCGTGCATTAAAGCGGCCAGTGGAGTATTGGACAGCACTTCTGCATACAGCATTGTATGGCAAAGCGCAGGAGTTCACAGCTGGTTTGGATGATAAGAACTTCGCTAATTACAACGTTGTCAAAATAACTGTTCTTGGTGCATGTAGTGTATTCCGCCAAGTATAAGAGAGAATTCAAACTGTGCAAGGCGTCAGTTGGATCAGTCTCATGTAGACTTGTGCGTGAACAGTCTAAAAATTTCACAAAGTGGTACAAGGCCAGTGATGTCACGAATTTCAGCGACTTAGTGCTACTAATCTTGCTGGATAATTTGCTAGATTCTGTTGGACCAGAGGTTTGAGTATTTTTGGATGACCATTCATTTGGAACGACATTAGAGGCAGCAAGGGTTGGCGACACATTGAAGCCAACCGTATTCTTTGTCCGAGAGGTTTAATGTTTCTTCCCAACAGCCTGGTATGGATAGAGATCGTCGTGGGGCGGATTCCTGATGGGAGAACGAAGTTGGAGGCTGGAAGTGAACAACGATGTCAGCCACACAGTCAGTATGGTGAACAGCCACAACAGAGAGAGTCACCATTGTGAACAGCCACAACAGAGACAGTATGGTGAACAGCCACCAACAGAGACAGAATAGTGAACAGCCACAACAGAGAGAGTCACCATGGTGAACAAAGTCAATCACAAAGTCAGTGTAGTGAATGGCGTCAACAGGGAGTAAGAGAACCAGAGCCTATTTGTTTCCGCTACTGCAAAACTGGTCTTATAAAGCCTAATTGCTCCAAATTAGTAAACCTAGTTGCCATTGGTAAGTTAAATAGGCCCTATCCATTAGTTAAGATTAATGTTAGTTAAAAATAACCAGCAAGAGATGGATGATTGCAGTGCGTCTTTTACAATGCATGCCACATCTCCAGTAGTGAGATTGACCTTAAAATTGAGGTGTCCCCCTCAGTTATATCTATTCGACAGGACATATGTATCACTCTATCCACTAATACTAGTGGATAAAGGGATACGCCCTTGTTCATTTTACACAGGACTGTGCATGGGAACGCAGGATCGAGTCCTGGCCAAGCTGCTGTTCTGTTAGTGATTCTAAATGACTTGTTTCGTGATGTCATGATATATATATATAATATAGACATCTCTGCCAGAGAGAGGTTGTGGGCATCTCTTTTGTGGTTTTGGTATACCTTTCAGTGAAGAACACCTACCAGGATAATCATCAACAGGCTGGTGTGTGAATACCTGCAGCTCATTTTAGAGTGGCAAGAAGACCCTGCATTACATTTTTGCCATGAGAATCAAGAAAAGTGGTGTGTAGGGAGGATACACAATGGTCATCTGAGGGGTGGAGGGGGCACTGAGGGGAAGTGGTCATCATGGAGGAGGGGTAGGACTGTGTGTGTTTTGCCCCCTTACGCGAACACGCACACACACCGTGCAAACTTGTTTTGATGACAGTGTGTTCACCATGTGTGTATAATGTAGAGCGTATAGCAGTGTGTTGTTTATAGTGGGGGCTGTGTATAATGTCGTGTCATGTATAATGAGGTGTCATTTAGTGCAATGAGTGGACTCCGCCAGACCTGCCTCCCCAGGCCATCACCCTTCCTCCACTACCTCACCCTCATCACTCCTCACACCACCTCAGCCTCCTCACTCCCTGCCTTTCACGAGGACTTGAGACCGCCCACCAGATCTAGGCCTACGCTTTCTGCCACCCCTCCTCTCCACTCCACCAAGAACAACCCGTGGTATGTGCCTCCACCCACACGTGTCATTCTCCCTGCAGCCCAAGCTCACGACACAGATTGAGGTATGGCAGGTGATGCAGCTAGCCAGTCACAAAGCAAGGGAAACAGTGCACCTAACAATGTAAGAAGAGGCACATGTCAGACGTATGGAGCATATCAGGCACTCAATAGAAATGGCTTTATACATGTACACAATGGGCGTGCTGGATCACATATCCCGGCAGAGAGCAGCCCACAGCCTCCACAGGCAAATGAAAGTTTCAGTGGTAACCTACTCAGTTGCAAAATCTTCTGATGGCATTCAAATCCACTGCTAGCAATACCCTATCTCACATTCCTAAGGCAGCTCGTTCATATGTGACAGGGAAATTCAGACCTTCTTTAGCAGGTGAATAGAGGTTCCACCAACTTATCGAGGCACCATAAGCCTTGGCGCAACCTACTCCTTTTCGGCAATGTCTGACTTGCAGTTCCTGAAAGACGAGGTCAACTGCTGACCACATCAGTCATCAGGCAGTGCGCATCTATCCTAGAACAAATAATTGTGTCCCTCTGCCCCATCATCGCATGAATTACAGAGGTAGACCCAAGAATTTCACTGAAAATGAGAAAATTTGCACACAGGTTAGCAAAAAGTCGAAGATGGCAACACAGTGGGAGCAATCAGAATGATTACCAGTGACGACACTATTGCTCCCAAAGACGAAGCCACAGCCCAAGCACTATGAGACGAGCACCCAACAAGGGACACCATAATCGTTAACAACAACCCTGAGGAAGATGTCATCATTGGACAATTGATTTTTCCAGAATCAGAAGTCTGTAAAGCAATAGTGTCATTTCCAGAGGGATCTGCAGAGGATGAACTGAATTCGACCACAACACCTCAAAGAAATAGAAAATCCAGCACTTGGCACATCTGCATTAATTCTTCTATCCGAGTTAGCCTATGCTAACTCTCTGGCTGAGCGGATTCCACAAGAAATTAAACCTTTCTTTTTTGGAGCCTCATTATGCGCTTTGAAGAAGGATGGGGCAATCAGACCCATTGCGGTTGGAAACACTCTTCGCCGTCTCGTTGCCAAAGCAGCAGTAAGAAACATTCGCCTAGAAGCTGCCAGTTTACTCCAACCACACCAACTAGGCTTTGGGGACTCAAGGCAGTGAAGCGGCAGCTCATGTAGCAAGGGCCTACATCAGGGACCTATCAGAAGACAAGGTCATAGTCAGACTTGACTTTAGAAATGCTTTTAATATGGTGAAAAGAGGTGTGGTCTTGCCATCCCGTTCGGGATCGGTTCCCCAGTCTTTTTCCCTTCATTTCAGCTGGCTACAGTAAAGCCTTAATTCTTTTGTTTGGTGAACATTAAATTTCCCTTATCAGAGGGTGTTCAGGAGGGTGATCCACTCACTCACTTCTTTACTGCTTGGCAGTAAGAGAACTAATCCGCCTGCACAAG
>NW_026478331.1:0-10000 GCF_026875155.1 Cherax quadricarinatus | reverse complement strand
AAAGAGGACAACATCAAAGTTGCTTTCATAGAAAACCTGGAAGCTTTTACAAAAATGGGAACAAAAAAAGTCTGGGTGATGGTACTGCCCTTGATACTGGCCATGTAGCAAAAAACTGAAGGCTGGAGGTGATTCTGGTAGTCAGTAAATGTGGGGCTGTGTGTTGCCTGGGAGCAGAATGGTTGAAAGCTGGAGGTGCTGTCCTGGGAGACAGAAAGGGTGAAGTGGAGAACTGTCCTGGGAGACAGTAATGGGAAGCGGGAGTTTTGTCCAGGGGGGGGAAATTATACGCGGGAAGGAATACATATAAAGGGACCTCTGGGGACAGGGCCATAGTGGGAAAAACAAGGTAGTCAAAGATAAGAAAAACCCAATATTGCAAACTAAAAAATACCGCGGAAATGCAAACAAGGGGCTCCAATAGCAATAGTGAGGATAAATTACCAAAAACAACGGTGGGAGCTCCTTGTTGGTGCTAGGGAGGATAGAAGTAAGACGGGGAAACATGCCCAACAGGGAATCCCGTCACAAAAAACCCAAGGAAAGGGGAAACCAAAGCCTGTGCCATACTATGATTGGTATCTGCTGGCATGGGAAACTGGAAAAAAAGATGGGCATGCAACTTGACCACCTAAAAAAATGCCATCCCCCTATGACAACAGGAAAATGAAAACCCCCTTCCTGTAAGTTTTCCCCCGGAAATGTGTCCTCTTCGTACAAAAAAGACTGTGTATAACTTAAATTGCCAGCTACCTCTAAAGGGAAAAAAAGATAAAAAATCCAGGCCAGGGGAAAACCTGGGTACCCACAGCCCTCAAGAGGGAGTGGTTTTTTTAGTCCCGGGAAAAGGAAAAAAAAACTGGGGAAAGGGCAAAAATCGTCACCAAATCCATCTTCCCTGGAGGGGAAACCCCACAGTCGAGGGCCCCTCCACTCCAAAAAAACAATACGATACAAATGCCGGAAAAAAAAACCCCCCCCCGTACCAAACAATCACCAGCCCGATAACATTCTTTTTGCAAATATACGGGGTTAAAGCCAGCAAAAAAACAACAAAATACCTTTATCCGTGGACTGCTTGCGGGGGCAAGGCAAGTTCGGGGCTTTACTGAGACCCCAAAAGGATCCTTGGACAACGAATATGGATCCCGGGTTAAAAACCTATACAGTGTGCAGAGTGAACAGGAAAAAAGGGGGGGGGTTGGCCTGTACATTGCAGAGTCCTTTTTTGCCAAAAAAGCTTAACCCTCAAATGAGTAGTGGAATTTTTTAGCAGTAAAGGTCGAAAACCAAAAACCTGTCATTGGGGTAGTCTCAAGCCCCCCGGATGCAACACCCGCAATTCAGGAAAAGCTTTTAAAAAAATTGACCACTGTCTGGAAAATCTTCCAGCTCCTGCACCCAACATTTTGCCCCTGGGGGATTTAAAATTTAAGGCACCAAAAATGGAGGAATATAGCAAATAATATTGTTGCAGAAATAAACCAGGAGGCAGCTCTGATAAAAACTCCATCAACGAGTTTTTTAAATCTCTGCACAAAATTCAATTTAAACCGAAATAATAGACCCTACTAGCTGGAGAATACACTAGACCCCCTTTTTCCCAAAACAATGATGATCTGTAAGAAATGTCACCTATCAAAAAAATATACTCAGATCAAAATAATTGAGGTTCGACTGTATGCGTGGAGCCCCCAGACCGACAAAATGAGACTGTACGGGGGAGATTCCCCAAAATTCAACTTCAATAACAAAAAATAAAGTGGGCCAAGAAAACCAAGCCCCAAACGATATAAGCTGGGAAGAATACAAAGAAACAGCCCCAAATTTATGCCTAAAAAGTTTAATCGGTGGCACTCGATGTTGCACAAGGCTTATTCCTTAAAAAAAAAGGGGGGGGAGTGAGTAAAATAGAAAGAGACAGGCGCCCCCTTTTTCAGGGACAAAAAAAAAAAAACGAGGGGCTAAAAGAGGCCAATATTCTGAAATGCGCGGGGAGACACTGGTCAGAGAAATAGCAAGCATCGAACTTAAGCAAAAAGAACCTTTAGGGGTCGGGAATCGGGGAAGAACCTAAAAGCCAAAAATGAAATCGAAAGAAACCCAAAGTATTTCTTTCCTATGCCAAAACCAAAATCGAGAACAAACGTCCAGTATTGGCCCACTTAAACAAAATGGGTTTTTTTCCCACCAAAATGACAGCGGAAAGAGTGAGCTCTCAAATCCCAATTGATAGTTTTTGCAAGCCCCTAACCGATGAGAGTCGAAGATCAAAATTAATTTTTTATGAAAAGAGCCACAAAATTTGATTAACACAAGCCCATCCCATGTTATCCCGAGCCAAATGACTTCGAACAGGCGATAAAGACATGCCATGCACTCTGCCCATGGCCAGAAACCATGGAACTCTGTGTTCATCAAGAACTGCAAGAAGCCCCCACACGAGCCTTTTCCTCCTATGGGAGGGGGCAAAGGACACGGGGGGGTCCCTCAGTTACTAAAAACAACAGACATGCCCCACTCCACAAAGGGGGCAGAAAGCAACAGCAAAAACTTCAGACCAAAAGCACTAAATCCCCTATCATAAAAATCTTTGAAAGGGTCCTAAGAAGCAAAACACCACCCTTAGAAAAACCCCCCAGTTACAAACCCCGGGAACATGGGTTTAGAACAGGTCGCTCCCGTCTGTCTAACTACGGATCCTACGACAAGGGGCCTAAAAGCACTAGAAGAAAAAAGAATGAGATGTAATTTACGACTTTGCAAAAGCTTCGACAAGTGTGACCATGGCGTAATGCGCACAAAAATTTCGCGCTAAAGGAATAACAGGAAAAGTCGGTCGTGGTCTATAATTTCCCCATAACAGAACACAGGATAGTCGTCAACGGTAAAGTCCGGGCAGATACGGTGAAAAACTCTGTTCCCAAGGACGTACTAGTCCCATCTTTTTCCTCATCTCATATCCGACATAGACAAGGATGTCAGCCCCAGACCTGTCTTCCTTTTCAGTGACACCCGAATCTGCATGACAGGTCTTCCATTGCAGCACTGAAGGCTCCCGGCGGACATCAAACCAAAACTTTCGTGGGCTGCAGAAAACAAAATTTTAAGTTCAACGAGAGAAATTTTCAATTACTCAGTATGGTAAAAAATGAGGAAATTAATTTCATCAGAGTACAAAACAAAATTCTGGCCCAAAAAAGAGCGAAACACCAAAGTCAAAAACCGGGGTGATTTTGTCGGGGATTCACCTTCAAAGGGCCTAAAATTGTTCAATCGTTTTGCTGAAAAAAAGAAGGATGGATAATGAGAAACCCTTTAAAACTAGGGAGGCCCAAACCATGATGACACTCTTCAGGTCACTTGTTTATCTAGGGTGGAATATTGCTGCATCTAACAGCACTTTCAAGGGGAGGTGAAATTGCCGACCTAGAAAAAGTCAGAGAACTTTCCGGCGCGCTAAGGAGATAAAAACTCAATTACTGGGAGCGCTTGAGGTTTCTAAACCGTTTCCCTGGAAGCAGGGGGGAGAGATACATGATTATATACACGGAAAATCCTGGGAGGGACAGTACCGAACTTGCACACGAAAATCACTCACTACGAAAGCAAAAGACTTGGCAGACGATGCACCCTCCCCCCCAAAGAAAAGCAGGGGTGTCACTAGCCGTTAAAGGGCCATACAAAGTTTCAGGGGCCCCAGACTGTTAAAATGCCTCCCGCACACATAAGGGGGATTACCAACAGACCCTGGCAGTCTTCAAGCTGGCATGGACAACACCCAAAGTAGTTCTGTAGGGGTGTGGCTCGTACGTTGGTTTGCGTGCAGCCGCGCAACGCCTGTTGATCGGCGGATCACCGGAGGCCTGGGGCACAGACCGGGCCCCGGGGGCGTTGAACCCCGAAATCTTTCCAGGAAACTCCAGGGAAACTCCCATTATTAACACGTGAAATATTACTTTTTAGAGTATACCTGCCTGTTTGTGTTACTGATAATTAACATGCTGGAGGTCGTGTTCCTGGTATCAACCTGTCGGTCCACTGAATAGTTAACAGGCTTGAGTCGTATTCCAGGTATCAGACCTGTCTGTTTCCAGGATAGTTAACAGCTGGAAGTCATATTCCCCAGGTATTAGACCCGTCTGTGCCACTGATAGTTAACAGGATGGAGGTCGTAATTCCTGGTATCAGACGCTGTCCTGGTGCCACTGATAGTTAACAGGCTGGAAGTCGTATTCCTGGTATCAGACGTGTGGGGTCTGGTGCCACTGGCAATTACAGGCTGGAAGTCGTAATTCCAGTATCAACCGTTTCATGGACCACTGGTGACTGATAGTTAACATGCTGGAATCGTATTCCAGTACTATACCTGTCTGGTTCCTATGAAATTAAACAGGGCTGGAGGTCGTATTCCTGGTATCAGACCTGTCTGATGCCACTGATAGTTAACAGGGTGGAAGTCGTATTCCTGCTATCAGACCTGTCTGGTGCCACTGACAATTAACAGGCTGGAAGTCGTATTCCAAGTATCAGACCTGTCTAGTGCCACTGATAGTTAATAGGCTGGAAGCCGTATTCCAAGTATCAGGCCTGTCTGGTGCCACTGATAGTTAACATGCTGGAGGTCGTATTCCAGGTATCAGACCTGTCTAGTGCCACTGATAATTTACTGGCTGGAAGTCGTATTCCAGGTATCAGACTTGTCTGGTGCCACTGATAGTTAACAGGCTGAAGGTTGTATTCCAGGTATCAGACCTGTCTGGGGCTATATTTAATTTACAGTCTGAACGTCGTTACAGTTTATCCCTGAATAAATTAAGTTATTCCTGAATAAAGATTCCCATATGCTGCATAAGTATCTCAATCTTCAACTTGTCGGTTTTTCAAACCATTCATCACAACTGTCAGACACTGCAGCATCATGGGATCTTGTTACAAAGAATTCTTCAACACTTGTTCAACCTTTGGACGAAGACCTACTTCGACTAGTGGATCGTACCACTATGACCCCGCCTCCTCCTCCTTTCACCTCACTCACTACAGTATATAAGCCACGTCTACGGCCCGTATGCTGTACATTCTACAAGATTGATGACCTGAACCAAATCGATTTCCAAGCTGAGGGACTGATTACCTCATACTCCTCTCTCCTTACGCCCTCCTTTTTGTATTGGACGATTAAGCCACTGTGTTGGCGAAACGTTTTCTCTGAATAAAGATTCCCATAGTCGCATAAGTGTTCTCAACCTTCACTTGTCGGTTTTCACACCATCACCACACACAACAGTAATTACTTTAATTACAGTAATGTGGGCCATAAGCCGCAAACTTTCTGCACGTAATCGAACTTGCTTGTATTATTTATGTGTTAATCGTGTTATTTAATGACTAATAGCTAATCCGGGCCAATCAGAACACCAATTTTATGTTTTTAAAACTAACATGTGAGGGCCTTCAAGTCTGTGTGCTTCTTTCACCAAGTCAAGCAGAGCATCGAATGGCTGTTGCTACAGGTATAGAAAAATTGGTTTCTCTAGTGTATGATATATAATAATTAGACAAGCAGGAGCCCCATGGCCTGTTCCTGTTAAAACTAGACAGCAGCATCCCTAAGACTGCGTGTAATTGTCACCTAGACAAGCTGACCTATAATCTGCTCTTACAAGTCACAACTGGGGCCCCAACGCCGCTTGTTTACTACAGCTAGACAAGGAAAGCCCCTAAAGACTAGTGTTACTACAAGCAGATAAGTCGGATCCCAAGGGCGTCTGCTGTTATGAATACCATATTTATTCATTATATAAATATTTATATATATATAATAAATTATACATATATATATACATATATATATATCTATAATATATATATATAGTATAATAATATATATATATATATAATAGTATTGGGGGGGTGGGGTGGGGGGGGCATAATATTATAATATACATAATATATATAAATGTCGTGCCGAATAGGCAAAGCTGTCATTAGCCAAGAACTCATTTAAAATTATCTTTCTAAAATTTTCTCATTGGCAAGTTTAAAGATATACTTTTTCATTAATGTTATGAAAAATTAATAATTACGTACCAAAAGAACCTTAGAAAACTTGCCTAAACTTATTAATAAAAAGCTCAAATTAAATTTAGCCTAATCTAATTAAATATATTTTAGATAATTTTCCAGTAATTTAATAATAAACAACACACAATGAATATATTTTTTTTAGTTAGGATCAGAATGATTTTTGCCAATATTGCATACACAAATTTCCGTTTGCCTTATTAAGTAAGAAGAGCGTATGCTAGTTTAAGCCAAAATCGCAAGCTTATATTTTTGCACTAATCTAATATAAATATAAACCTATATATATATTATATAAATATATATTATACATATATATATATATATAATATCATATAATATATATATAATATAATATATATATATATATATATAATATATATATATATTATATATATATATATATATATATATATATATATATATATATCAATATATATATATATATATATATAAATATATAAATAAAAATATAAATAATATATATAAATATATATATATATAATATAAATATAAATATATATATATATATATAATATATATATGTCTATATAAATATATATATATATATATATATATATATATATATATATATATATATATTATATAAATAATATATATAAATATAAATCAATGTGCAACTTTAAAATAATATTTGATAAACAGCAGAGATTACGGCATTGTGTAGCTATGGCCTGTCAAACTATGTACCATCATCGAGTCCAGTTTTAACAGTAATATAATGATGAATGTGTATTAAAGGCTTTTCTTCCATCACCGAAACAAACATCATCCACTACCCCTCCATCACCCATCCAACCATCGTCATTTAATCCCATCATCCACTCAGTCCAATATATTCATCTACTACCCTATATCAACCGTTTTTTCAGCGCAAAACCATGCTGTTAACATCCTTTCCACTATCGCATAATGCACTCTTTCTTTGAACACCTCACTACCTTCCAACATTTACGTAAAAGTGAATCATGAACCTTATATGAGATTGTTACTGCTTCTCGTTGAAACAGAAATAATTATAGTGGCCTCACAAATATCTACGTCCATTCTTTCTCAGACAGTGATAGGCGAAGGACCAACAAGTGTCGCCATGCACAGACATGGAGACGGACACCTAGCTGAAGTTAAATCCCAGATGACTAGCCCTTGCTGTTTGATTCTGAAGTATTTTTCCGGAATCAGGAACCCAGTGCTGATAAATACTGTGCATGTATTTAATGATAAACTGAAAAATATGTAGCCTAGAGGAAGTTAATTATAATATTTATTATACTAGTGTCTTAAAGTAAGGATTAAGCAAATGCTACCTATTTTGGATTTGACAAGAGTGACAGTGTGGGACTCTCCTAATAACATAATCATAAAACTATAAATTTCCCTCGCAAATCAAATCCTGGGTGACAGAGTCAATTTTTACTAAGTTCATAATAAAATAGTCGGCAACATGCGGGGGTGTCTATGAAGTTTTTGAAACAAGGATACTGAACGTGTTTGTCAACGGTTAATTTGCTTGTGTAAGAAAATATAATGACCAACGTTTTTTTTTTTTTTTTTTTTTTTATTTAAAACCATACACAAACATGAGGCACAAGAAATTCAAACCAATATATTGCACTGAAGAAAATCCTTGACATCGGATATGGAAACAATAACTAATTACCATTACTTGTTAACATTATAACAACTATAACTCAATACTATATCTGATGCCGAAGCTTAACTGTCCTAAACTAGATACATGGTATAAGTTAACAATAGTAAAAATGCAACCTAATCTTCTCAAAATTAAGCATTCCTATCTCTAATTATTCGAAATTGATATAGTACAGTACAATTATCCTTCATTTTTTTTTTTAAATTCCTTCTGCTCTGACACAAGAAAGGAATATAAATAAGAATGGACCTACATAAATTTGAAACCTCATAACAAACCACTACACTAGTCAGCACTGTACTATTATACATCTCCGCTTTATGAGAATACGTTTCAAATTTTTTTCCAATAAATTGCTTGCCATAAAAACATTGAACTACCTTGTTATACTAAATAGTCTTGTAAATCAAGAAGCATTAACACCATATCATAATTATACCATCTACCTTAGCCTAGTATTCCCTACTAAAAATATTCCTTAATCGTTGATGTACATATTACAACGAAAAAAAACAATAAAAAGGAAACCCACTCTTCTCATTCTAAATATTTCGACTGTCAGTTCTCCTACATGTTCTAACAAAGGTAAATATTCTGACTGTCAGTTCTGCCTACATGTGGCTAAAACAAAGGTAAATATTTCTGCCTGTTAGTTCTCCTACATGTGCTCAACAAAGGTAAATATTTCTGACTGTTAGTTTCCACTACATGTGCTAAACTAAGGTAAATATTCTGAAATCTGTTAGTTCTCCTACATGTGCTAAAGCAAAGGTAAAATATTTTCTGGACTGTTAGTCTCCAACATGTGCTAAACAAAGGTAAATAATTTCTGACTGTTAGTTCTTCCTACATTGCTAAACAAAAGGTAAATATTGCTGACTGGTAGTTTGCTCCTACATGTGCTAAACAAAGGTAAATATTTCTGACTGTCCAGTTCTCCTACATGTGCTAAACAAAGGGAATTTTAATATAAACATACTGACATATTTAACACATGCACATCCACCTTCAATTATAATAATACGTCCATATCAACCAAGAATAAAGATCACCTGTATTATCTCCAAGATACAGATAATTTTCCGTTAATCAAATCTTAGCAATATTCATCATATTGCCTTCCATCGATAAATACATTAAAAGAAAAAACAACCCTTAACATATCAAAACCTACCTAATTTTCTAATTTACACCATTTAAGTTGTGCTTTACCATAAGAAAAACTCTGTAATTAAACTGAAAATAAAGATCTTTTTACCATTTACAATTGAATCAAAATCATTAAAGACACCTATAACATATTTGAATCTCATTGAAAATTTCATCATAAAGTCCTTGAAATGATTATACATGAAAAATAATAATATGCAATCGTAGTGCAACACACTTCCAAATGAAACTGTGTAGTACCTGAACCCTCGGGGCAATAACCCTATTGCCCCTAGATATCAAAACTCAATTATACATCCATAAAACAACTCTCCATGCTCACTCCCCATTCTAGGAAAATAGCCCGTTGTATCCCCTTACCCACTTTGCAAATCCCATAAATCCCTTAATGTGAAATTTCTATAACCCTCACTAAAATCTCTCCCATCTCCCTCCATACACCCCTTTATTCCTACACTGTGTCCTATAAAAAGTTGCTGCCAACGCATTAATTCTTGCACGCACGTCCGCCTCCCTCATAGCCCACATCATATATATATAATCCTAATCATATACCCAATCGCATTCTTCAACCCTTTTATTCACCCCAGTTTTTATCTAAACTTAAAACCCTCAAGACCTGCAAACCCCCTCCCCCCACTAACCTTAAAACCTTACCCATCCAAACCCTTATGAGTTCAATACAATCGCAAAAATACACCGTATGATAAATAGTCGCCAATCCTCCACAAAACCTTGCATTCCCCATCCTCTCGTATTCTCTTATAGAATAAAACCATTCCTGACGGCAAGATTCCATGTAAAAATCTATACATAACTTCTCTGACTTTAGGTTTTTAAACGCAATTTGTTTAAACGCCCCAAATATTACGCCAATCATACATCGGATAAAACTCCTTCTACCGCCGCTACCACAGCCTTACCATCTACCCTATCTAGATTTCTCAATTTAATATGTGAAGGATCCCCACGTTTATGAAGACCGTACATTGCCCCACCTATCATGAACCCCTACCCCCCCCCCCCACCGTCGCATATCCCGATTTCCTTGAAATCCGTCTTCTTCGCCCC
>NW_026478330.1:0-10080 GCF_026875155.1 Cherax quadricarinatus | reverse complement strand
GTTTTTTAAGTGTTTTAAGTGTTTTATATTTTATATTTTCTACATAATAAAGTGTTTATGTTTGTCTGTTATTATTTCTTTTTCTATTCACTAATTTTCCTGAGGAGGAGCCAGCCAGAGTAATACTGACGGAAGTTGTTACAGGGCTGAGTAAGCCTTCACAATCTTCAACACGTCCCTGGAAACTGGGCAACTATCTGAGGTATGGAAGACGGCAAATGCAGTTCCCATTTTTAAAAAAAGGAGACAGAAAAGAGGCACTGGAGTATACCTGGAGAGAGTTTCGGGGGTCAACGCCTCCGCGGCCCGGTCTGTGACCAGGCCTCCTGGTGGATCAGCCCCTGATCAACCAGGCTGTTGCTGCTGGCTGCACGCAAACCAACGTACGAGCCACAGCCCGGCTGACCAGGAACTGACTTTAGGTGCTTGTCCAGTGCCAGCTTGAAGACTGCCAGGGGTCTGTTGGTAATCCCCCTTATGTGTGCTGGGAGGCAGTTGAACAGTCTCGGGCCCCTGACACTTATTGTATGGTCTCTTAACGTGCTAGTGACACCCCTGCTTTTCATTGGGGGGATGGTGCATCGTCTGCCAAGTCTTTTGCTTTCGTAGTGAGTGATTTTCGTGTGCAAGTTCGGTACTAGTCCCTCTAGAATTTTCCAGGTGTATATAATCATGTATCTCTCCCTCCTGCGTTCCAGGGAATACAGGTTTAGAAACCTCAAGCCCTCCCAGTAATTGAGGTGTTTTATCTCCGTTATGCGCGCCGTGAAAGTTCTCTGTACATTTTCTAGGTCGGCAATTTCACCTGCCTTGAAAGGTGCTGTTAGAGTGCAGCAAATATTCCAGCCTAGATAGAACAAGTGACCTGAAGAGTGTCATCATGGGCTTGGCCTCCCTAGTTTTGAAGGTTCTCATTATTCATCCTGTCATTTTTCTAGCAGATGCGATTGATACAATGTTATGGTCCTTGAAGGTGAGATCCTCCGACATAATCACTCCAGGTCTTTGACGTTGGTGTTTCGCTCTATTTTGTGGCCAGAATTTGTTTTGTACTCTGATGAAGATTTAATTTCCTCTGTTTACCATATCTGAGTAATTTAAATTTTCATCGTTGAACTTCATATTGTTTTCCGCAGCCCACTGAAAGATTTGGTTGATGTCCGCCTGGAGCCTTGCAGTGTCTGCAATGGAAGACACTGTCATGCAGATTCGGGTGTCATCTGCAAAGGAAGACACAGTGCTGTGGCTGACATCCTTGTCTATGTCGGATATGAGGATGAGGAACAAGATGGGAGCTAGTACTGTGCCTTGTGGAACAGAGCTTTTCACCGTAGCTGCCTCGGACTTTACTCTGTTGACGACTACTCTCTGTGTTCTGTTAGTGAGGAAATTATAGATCCATCGACCGACTTTTCCTGTTATTCCTTTAGCACGCATTTTGTGCGCTATTACGCCATGGTCACACTTGTCGAAGGCTATACATTGACGTGTATAGTATGCAAAGTTATGGAGAAGATTATCAGGAGGAGAGTGGTGGAGCACCTGGAACGGAACAAGAGTATAAATGCCAACCAGCACGGATTCATGGAAGGCAAATCCTGTGTCACAAACCTTCTGGAGTTTTATGATAAAATAACATAAAGTAAGACACAAGAGAGAGGGGTGGGTTGATTGCATCTTCTTGGACTGCAAGAAGGCCTTTGACACAGTTCCTCACAAGAGATTAGTGCAGAAGCTAGAGCATCAGGCGCATATAACAGGAAGGGCACTGCAATGGATCAGAGAATACCTGACAGGGAGGCAACAACGAGTCATGGTACGTAATGATGTATCACAGTGGGCACCTGTGACGAGCGGGGTTCCACAGGGGTCGGTCCTAGAACCAGTGCTATTTTTGGTATATGTGAACGACATGATGGAAGGGTTAGACTCAGAAGTGTCCCTGTTTGCAGATGATGTGAAGTTAATGAGGAGAATTAAATCAGATGAGGACCAGGCAGGACTTCAAAGAGACCTGGACAGACTGGACACCTGGTCCAGCAAATGGCTTCTCGAATTTAATCCTGCCAAATGCAAAGTCATGAAGATAGGGGAAGGGCACAGAAGACCACAGACAGAGTATAGGCTAGTGGCCAAAGACTGCAAACCTCACTCAAGGAGAAAGATCTTGGGGTGAGTATAACACCGAGCATGTCTTCAGAAGCACACATCAATCAGATAACTGCTGCAGCATATGAGCGCCTGGCAAACCTGAGAACAGCATTCCGATACCTTAGTAAGGAATCATTCAAGACACTGTACACCGTGTATGTCAGGCCCATACTGGAGTATGCAGCACCTGTTTGGAACCCGCACTTGATAAAGCACATCAAGAAACTAGAGAAAGTACAAAGGTTTGCGACAAGGTTAGTTCCAGAGCTAAGGGGAATGTCCTATGAAGAAAGATTAAGAGAAATCGGCCTGACGACACTGGAGGACAGGAGGGTCAGGGGAGACATGATAAAAACATATAAAATACTGTGTGGAATAGACAAGGTGGACAAAGACCTGATGTTCCAGGGAGGGGACACAGAAACAAGAGGCCACAATTGGAAGTTGAAGACACAAATGAGTCAGAGAGATATCAGGAAGTATTTATTCAGTCAGAGAGTTGTCAGGCAGTGGAATAGCCTAGAAAATGACGTAGTGGAGGCAGGAACCATACACAGTTTTAAGACGAGGTTTGATAAAGCTCATTGAGCGGGGAGAGAGAGGGCCCAGTAGCAACCGGTGAGGAGGCGGGGCCAGGAGCTAAGACTCGACCCCTGCAACCACAAATAGGTGAGTAAATAGGTGAGTACACACACACACACACATGAACACACACGAACACACGCACATACACACACACACACACACACACACACACACACACACACACGTACACACACACACACACATACATGCACACACACACACACACACACACACACACACGTCAAGCACGTCAAAAAATTAGAGAAAGTGAAAAGGGGTTTGCAACAAGACTAGTCCCAGAGCTACGGGGATTGTCCTATGAAGAAAGGTTGAGGGAAATCGGCCTGACGACACTGGAGGCCAGGAGGGTCAGGGGAGACATGATAAGACATAAAAAAATGTGCGCAGAATAGGAAAGGGGACAAAGACGGGATGTTTTCCCGAGATGGGAACAGACACAAAAGGTTCACAATTGGGAAGTTGAAGACTCAGATGAATCAAAGGGATGTTTTGGAAGTATTTTTTCAGTCATAGAGTAGTAGGCCATGGAATAGCCTAAAAAAGTGATGTGGTGGAGGCAGGAACCATACATAGTTTTAAGGCGAGGTATGATAGAGCTCATGGGGCAGGGAGAGAGAGGACCTAGTAGCAATCAGCGAGAGAGGGGGGGCCAGGAGCTGTGACTCGACCCCTGCAACCACAAATAGGTGAGTACAAATAGGTGAGTAAAACACACCACACACACACACGCACACAACACACACGCACATACACACACACATACACACACACGCTAATACACACACACACACACACACACACACACACACACACACACCACACACACACACACACGCACACACACACACACACACACACAAAACACACAAAACAAACCCCACACACGCACCGCACAACACATACACATACACACACACACCAAAAAATGTACATAACAACATACACACACACACATGACACACACCCCACACACACACACACACACACACACACACACACACACACACACACACACAACAACAAAACACACACACACACCAGAGAGAGAGGAAGAGATGAACTAGCAAGGTTGACCTTTATTCACCATGAGTAGTTCGGACATCGAAAGGTATCATGTATGAAAAAGGCCCCTGGGAGTAGTGATCTTGTGGTTCTGTGCTTCGACTACATAGTTGAGCTCCAAGTGGAGAGAGTAGCAGGAATAGGCTGGGAAAAACCAAACTCAAAAGGGGGAACTACTCAGGCATGAGGAACTTCCTTCAAGACATTCAGGGGGAGAGGGAACTGACAGGAAAACCAGTACAAGAAATGATGGACTATGTAGCAACAAAATGCAAGGAGCAGAGGAGAGGTTTGTTCCCAAGGGAAACAGAAATAATGGGAAGAACAGAACGAGTCCTTGGTTCACCCAAAGGTGTAGGGAGGCAAAAACTAGGTGTACTAGAAAATGGAAAAGGTACAGAAGACAGAGAACTCAGGAAAATAAAAAAATCAGCCGAAGAGCCGAAACGAATATGCACAGATAGAAGGGAGGTCAGAGACAATATGAAAATGACTTAGCATCAAAAGTAAAGACTGAACCGAAGTGTTTGTACAGCCACATCAGGAGGAAAACAACAGTCAAGGACCAGGTAATCAGACTGAGGAGGGTGTGGGGAATTCACAAAAAACCCGACCGAGAGGTATGTCAGGAGTCAACACAAGATTTAAAGAGGTATTTACAGTGGAAACCAGTAGGACTCCAAGAAATCAGAACAGGGGGGCACCCCAAAGCAAGTGCTGGATGAGGTACATATAACCAAGGAGGAGGTGAAGAAGCTGCTATGCGAACTTGACACCTCAAAGGCGGGGGGACAGACAAAAATCTCTCCATGGGTCCTTAAAGAGGGAGCAGAGATATTGTGTGAGCCCTTAACAAAAATCTTCAACACTCATTTGAAACTGGGCAAACTCCCTGAGGTATGGAAAATGGCAAATGTAGTCCCCAATTTTTAAAAAGGGAGACAGACATGAGGCACTAAACTCAGACCTGTATCACTAACGTGTATAGTATGCAAGGTCATGGAGAAGATCATCAGGAGGAGAGTGTGGGGCACCTGGAAAGAAACAAGTGTATAATTGACAACCAGCACGGTTTTTAGGGAAGGAAAATCCCGTGTCACAAACCTACTAGAGTTTTATGACAACGTGACAAAAGTAAGACAAGAGAGAGAGGGGTGGATCGACTGCGTATTTTTGGACTACAAGAAGGCCTTCGACACAGTTCCTCACAAGAGGTTACTGCAAAAGCTAGAGGACCAGCAAAACATAACAGGAAAGGCACTGCAATGGATCAGAGAATATCTGACAGGGAGGCAACAACGAGTCATGGTACGCGACGAGGTGTCAGAGTGGGCGCCTGTGACAAGCGGGGTTCCACAGGGGTCAGTCCTAGGACCTGTACTGTTCTTGGTTTTACGTGAACGACATAACGGAAGGGATAGACTCAGAAGTGTCCTTGTTTGCAGATGATGTGAAGTTAATGAGAAGAATCGAATCGGACGAGATCAGGCGGGGACAAAAGAGACCCGGACAGGCTACAAGCTGGTCCAGCAACTGGCTCCTTGAATTTAACACTGCCAAATGCAAAGTCATGAAGATTGGGGAAGGGGAAAGAAGACCGCAGACACAATATAGTTTAGATGGCAAAAGACTGCAAAACCTCACTCAAGGAAAAAGATCTGGGGGTGAGTATAACCCCGAGCATATCTCCTGAGGCGCACATCATCAGATAACTGCTGCAGCATACAGGCGCCTGGCAAACCTACGGATAGCGTTCCGATACCTCATAAGGATTCGTTTAAGATCTGTACACCATCTACGTCAGGCCCATACTGGAGTATGCAGCACCAGTTTGGAATCCACACCTAGTCAAGCACGTCAAGAAATTAGAGAAAGTGCAAGGTTTGCACAAGACTAGTCCCAGAGCTACGGGGTTGTCCTATGAAGAAAGGTTGAGGGAAATTCGGCCTGACGACACTGGAGGCCAGGAGGGTCAGGGGAGACATGATAACGACGTTAAAATACTGCACGGAACAGACGAGGTGGACAAAGACGGATGTTCCAGAGATGGGACACAGACACAAGAGATCAAAATTTTGGAGTTGAAGACTCAGATGAATCAAAGGGATGTTAGGAAGTATTTCTTCATCATAGAGTAGTCAGGTCATGGAATAGCCTAGAAAGTGATGTGGTGGAGGCAGGAACCATACATAGTTTTAAGGCGAGGTATGATAGAGCTCATGGAGCAGGGAGAGAGAGGACCTAGTACAATCAGCGAAGAGGCAGGGCCAGGAGCTGTGACTCGACCCCTGCAACCACAAATAGGTGAGTACAAATAGGTGAGTACACACACATACACACACATACACACACATGCACAATATGCACACACACATCACACACACGCACACACATACACACGCCACACCCCGCACATACACACACATATACCAAAACCCCCCGTGTATGTCAGGGGCCCCTACTGGGGTATGCGCACCTGTTTGCAACCCGCACTTGATTAAAACACGTCAAGAAACTAGAGAAAGTACAAAGGTTTGCGACAAGGTTAGTTCAGAGCTAAGGGGAATGTCCTATGAAGAAAGATTAAGGGAAATCGGCTGACGACACTGGAGGACAGGAGGGTCAGGGGAGACTGATAGCAACATATAAAATACTGTGTGGAATAGATAAGGTGGACAAAAGACAGGATTTCCAGGAGAGACACTTAAACAAAGGCCACAAATGGAAGATTGAAGACACAAAATGAGTCAGAGAGATTTAGGAATATTTTCTTCAGTCATAGAGTTGTCAGGCAGTGGAATAGCCAAAAAGGATGTAGAGATTGGAGGCAGGAAACCCATACACGTTTTAAGACGAGGTTTTGATAAAGCTCATGGAGCGGGGGAAGAGTGTCTAGTTAGCAACCGTGAAGAGGTGGGGGGGCCAGGGAGCAAGACCTCGTCCCCTGCAATCCACAAATAGGTGATACAAATAGTGAGTACACACACGTGCACACACACATATGCACACACACACACAACGCATCAACACACCACACGCACACACGCACACACGCACACTACGCACACACGCACACGCGCACTACAACGCACGACACACACGCAAGGCCCCCATATCGGTCACTATCAATTTTACCCTCGGCCCTATTTCCCCTCCCCCCTTCTAATCCCATACACACACACACCTCTCCCCTGCGTTCTAAGGTCACTCACTGCAAGGCTACTCACCTGTAAACAACTTCAGACAGTATTACCAAGCTGCTCCTCCTCAGGAAAAATTAATGAATAGAAAAAGAAATATAACAGACAAACATAAACATTTCTTTATTATAGAAAAATATAAAATATAAAACACTTAAATATAAAATATTAATCCTACATTAAAGAAAATGAAAAAAATAAATGATATCTGAATTCACGCTAATTTAAAACTTGGGGGTCGGGTGTTGGTGACACTGTGTTGTTGAATCGACTCTGTTTTTTCTTATGATGGGGGAGGGTCGCAGGTGTTGGTTACAACCCACTGTTCGTTTCTTCACAGTATAGTCGGAGTAGTCTACCTGATGACAGGAAAGCAGTCTTTACCATTGCAATGATGAGGGATTACGT
This sequence comes from Cherax quadricarinatus, assembly GCF_026875155.1. NCBI lineage: Eukaryota > Metazoa > Arthropoda > Malacostraca > Decapoda > Parastacidae > Cherax > Cherax quadricarinatus. The sequence continues at coordinate 2,653 of NW_026478330.1, read as the reverse complement.
CGGCAATTTCATAGAGGTGGCACAGTAATTAAATCCAAAAAGGAAGTCCCAGGACTTTAGTCCTACCCTCATTCTACTCGTGATTGGCAGGTGACCCTCTCTGTCATCCAAGCTGGAAGATAACAGTTACCCACTGCTTAAGATTCACTCTCCATGATAAGTATAATACCTGAAAGATGTGGTGATTATTACAACAGTCAACTTAGAGCAAGACTGAAAGGACTAAGTTTATTATTGGTTAAATGTGAAGCTTTTAACCAATAAATCCACTAGAATACAAGGCAGGCATGTACTTACAGTAGTGCTGGGAGCTGTGAGTCTAGTGATTACTGTTTGGACCGGAGCCCCACACGTCACATTTCGGGGGGGGAAGAAGGAGGGGAAGGGATAGCGGGAGCTAGACTGACCCTACCTTAACAAGCAGCTAGCAGTCAAACTATCACTTTCGGGGTGGGGGAAAAAGGCAGGAATAGCAGGAGCTTGACTTACCCTATCTTAACAAGTAGCCGGCAATGAAACTATCGCTTTCGGGGAGGGGGAAAAAGGAGGGAATAGCGGGAGCTTAACTTACCCTACCTTAACAAGTAGCCGGCAATGAAACTATTGTTACTATAATACTCCTCGCTACCCTATCTACAGAACTTTTCCTCACACTCCCCCCATACCTGACTTATAGTCAAGGAGTATAAGAAGAATAGGCGAGGAAAAAGTTCTAACATGTGGAAGTCGCGTAAGGCAACAAATCTTCTACTGACTGTCACGACTTAACCAGTCAAGAAATATTGGATGAACCATTGATATACCAATATGGAACGTAAAGCCTGGAGTCCAATTGTCCACCTCAGAGGCGACTGTTGGTTCCCTTAAAAGTTTCTAAGTATTATCAAAGGTTTGTGGTCCGATTCTAAATGAATCTTTTCCCCAGCAAATAATATTTAAGTTTGGAGATACCCCACACAAGGCCAAACATTCTTTTCTATGGTGGAGTATCTCGATTCTGCGGGAAGGAAAAAAAAGGTTTTTTTTCCGGCTAGAAGCAATACAGGAAGGGAGTACCTTCATGGTATTGTAGTAACACCGCACCTAAGCCAATAATTGAGGCATCAGTTCGTAAACAAATGTTTATTAATACTGGAAACTTAAGTATGGGTCTTTCGAAAAGATACTTTTAATCTCATTAAACTTTCCCCGAGCAACTCGGAAAGTTCAGAGGTTCCTTCACATTCTTTTAAGAAGTTGATAAGATGCATGTAAGATCAGTATGGGGTACGGGGGGGTGGGGGGTGGGGGGGGGGGGGGGTGGGGGGGGGGGGGGGGGGGGGGGATAAACCGGGGTGGGGTGGGGCGATAAAAAAGTTTATATAACGGGCAAGGAAAGCTACGGCACATGTGATGATGTATGTTAGTGGGGGGGGGGGGGGGGAGTGGTGGGGTGGGGGTTGGGTTTTTTGAGTTGTTTAGTTTGAGCTGACTGGGAGAGCTGCAGAGAGTTATTAGAAAGTGTCAGTCCAAGATATCTAATCTTGTTATAACCAAGGAAGCATTTCTTCGGCTTGGAAGTGAGGCCCATGTGAGCAATAACCTACCAAAACTGATGTAATGATTTGGATATGTTCCCCCCACGGTGGATGTCATTACGTAATGTTTATCAAACTAAACTGTAACATTGGCATATTACCCAAGACCTTTCTCATCATCCACGTAGGTAGCACAGGCAGTTACCAAACCGGAAGGGCATAGTTCTAAAACGCATCACCTTGGTGTAGGGAAAAACGGGGTACGCTTGAAGAAGGTCAGCATTCTTTTATGAAAGCCGCCAATATCAAACCTGAAAAGAAGGAAGCTCAAAAAAATTTTGTAATCCTACCCATCAAGGGCAAAAAAGGGCAGCACCAACCGGTTATAGCATTAAGGGCCCAAGTCAACCGCAAGTCACGAATTATTCTCCTTCTTAACCATACTACTGGGGAGCAAAGTACAGAACTAAGATTCAATGATCTTTTTTTTAATAATTTGTCTACCCCCGTCAAATGCTCCCAAGGGGAACGGGAAAGGTAAAAATTTCCGTTTGATAGGATTTCAGTCATTAAGTCAACTTTTGGACTACTGGGAGGTAACACCTGGGAAAACAGTAAAGACGTCTGAAAAATTACTCACAAAAATTGAAGTAGTTCATGTCTCATGTCATCCAAAGATTCATTAATATTTAAAGTTGGTTGCGCCCATGGTCACGAGTCACCAAGTCATGATTCTTCTCATAGCTAGTTAATGGTCATTTTCACACCTTACATCCCTTTATTTTTTTTTATCTATTCGTGTGGAAAAACTAAATCAAATTATTAAGGCATTAAAAACCCAATTTTTTCGGGAAAATTTCTTAAGGATTTTTTATTTGATAAAGCTTAGGTTTTCCCCTTGACTTCTATGAGGTAGTCAACTTTTCCCCCCAAAAAATTTTAAAACTTTAAGGACCATCCATGCTATTAAAATTTATTTTACTTTAACAAAAGACCCAAAAATTTATCCCCACTTTAAAAAATCCCTCACTTTTGGAATCAAAAAAGTTTTTTTAGGGGCCATTGACAAGCTTTTGGTTTTTTGAAACTATGTCAAGGTCTCCTCAATTTGAATCTAAAGGGCAAGGAGAAAATGT
>NW_026478327.1:0-24515 GCF_026875155.1 Cherax quadricarinatus | reverse complement strand
TTTTTTAAAAACCCTCGTGTTTAGGCTCACCCCTTTTATCTGGAGTGTAAAGCCCCTTTATAACCAAAACTTTTTGGGCAATGGTTTAGCAGAGGTTTTAACCTCACAGCTGCTCTCAGCTGAGATGCCATAACCTAGTGGATCAGTCCCCCCCCTTCAATATTCAGACTATTTGTGCCTTTGTATATTACTATCATCTAACTATATTTATTTCAAGTATATTAAATAGTCTTCAAGGTATTTCTCTTAAAGAGCAAAAATAAAAATATTGGAGCTATTTTTATCACTTAGTATTATGCCATTTTCCATGTAGTTTATTTCTTACCTTCCATCAAGGTAAGCTGGTATTTTCTCCTGAATTTCCTCCTGGTGGGTCTATGTGTCAAACAAGTAAACGTAAACACCCACAAGACTTTACAAAAACAAACAAAATAGAAAACACTTGCGTTTATAATAAATTTATTTGTTTATAATAAATCACAGTTTTGTGATGGATAAGTAAGTCTAAAATAGAGAAGTGCAAGCCATCAGGAATGACCTAAAGGCAATTAAAGAGCCGCTTCACAATTAACTTTATCTTCTTATCCACCAATTAATATTTCTTCACTGCTTTTCTCTTGTATATTAGTAACTTTATATACTTGTACGCATATAAACAAAATATCTAAATCATCAGATTTCATAACATTTAACTCAGCATGCGATTATCATCAATTCACACCCAGGAAAAAACAGGAATAAAGTCAGACATACCATATGATGATAACAACACTGACAATGAATACTAACGCAATTCATTAACGAATAACTTAAAAATAATCATATGATGAATTTGCCCTCATATTAAAAAGCTAGGCATGTATACGGACCCGCCCGTCACCATGGTAACAGTAAACAACTTAACAATAACAACAGCAGCAACCTTTAACTTACCCATGTTAATATGTCTCTGGATAAGAGGCTAACCGAAGTATTTACGTTCTTCCAAGATAAAGATAAGAATGTTGTATCTGTCAAAGATATACCAACGATAATTAGAACTCTAGGTGAGACGTTAATAAATAATAACGAGGCTTATATTAAAATCTAGTCCCCTTGAAATATCGCACATTATTTCCTTTCTTTTTTAATATCAACATTCTGTATTTAACACGGCACAAGCTGCCATTTTTTTGTGAAAATTGTTATTTTGGGAGATACCTGTAGATTACGTATAGTCACTTCCGGGGGTCACCGCCCCCTGGCTAGGTCCCAGACCAGACCTCTTGGTTGTTGGCCTGATCGATCAGGTTGTTGGTGCTCTCCGCACTCTGTTCAAATTATGCACCGCAGTCTAGATAGTCAGGGACTCATCTGAGGAATTAATCGAGTTCCCTCATGAAGACGGCCAGGGACATTAGCAAAAATAATACTTTAATTTTAAGGCGCGTTGCACGTCAGGACCAGTCAACAGTTAGCATTGATGCTCCTGGCCTATCACAAAATACTTAAAAAAATTAATCGAATATAAGCAAAAGCGCACCAGTCCCGTATGTACTGCTGGCGGAGTAAGGTTAACTTACCTTAGGCTGGGTTTTGTTAGTCTCGGCAGTTTCTATATAAATAATCTAAGAGTTCTTAGGAAGGATAACTATGCACATCGCCTCGACTGTGTCTTTCATGATACTGTTGCAATTGTTGCAACTTGATGTTAAACTAACTACCCAACATGACTCTTGTTAGCCAGCTGGTGTACATGACTCTTGTTAGCCAGCTGGTGTACATGACTCTTGTTAGCCAGCTGGTGTACAACATGACTCTTGTTAGCCAGCTGGTGTACAACATGACTCTTGTTAGCCAGCTGGTGTACAACATGACTCTTGTTAGCCAGCTGGTGTACATGACTCTTGTTAGCCAGCTGGTGTAAAACTGACTTTGTTAGCCAGTGGTGTACAACTGAACTCTTGTTACCCAGCGGGTTTGTACAACTGACTCTTTTTTAGCCAGCTGGTGTACATGACTCTTGTTAGCCAGTGGTGTAAAAATACTCTTGTTAGCCAGCTGGTGTACACATGACTCTTGTTAGCCAGTGGTGTAAAAGTGACCTTGTTAGCCAGCGGGTTTGTACATAAGGAACTCTTGTTAGCCAGCTGGTGTAACTTGATCTTGTTTGCCAGCTGGTGTACAACATGACTCTTGTTAGCCAGTGGTGTACAACTGACTCTTGTTAGCCGCTGGTGTACAACATGACTTGTTAGCCAGCTGGTGTACTACATGACTCTTGTTAGCCAGCTGGTGTACTAAAAAACATGACTCTTGTTAGCCAGCTGGTGGTACAAACATGACTCTTGTTAGCAGCTGGTGTACAACATGACTCTTGTTAGCCAGCTAGTGTACAGCATGACTCTTGTTAGCCAGCTGGTGTACAACATGACTCTTGTTAGCCAGCTGGTGTACAATATGACTCTTGTTAGCCAGCTAGTGTACAGCATGACTCTTGTTAGCCAGCTGGTGTACAACATGACTCTTGTTAGCCAGCTGGTGTACAACATGACTCTTGTTAGCCAGCTGGTGTACAACATGACTCTTGTTAGCCAGCTAGTGTACAGCATGACTCTTGTTAGCCAGCTGGTGTACAACATGACTCTTTTTACCCTGGTGTACACTGACTCTTGTTAGCCATTGGTGTAAAACAGCTTTTGCCAGGGGTTACAACAGTTTGTTAGCCAGGGGGTACAGACTCCGTTAGCAGGGGTGTAAACATATCTTGTTAGCCACGGTGAAACGACTTTTGTTCCCAACTGGTGACAACATGACTCTTTTTAGCCACTGGTGAAAATGACTTTTTGTTACCACTGGTGAAAAATGACTCTTGTTACCAGCTGGTGTACAACATGATTTGTTGCCAGTGGTGTAAAAACTGATCTTTTACCCCATGGTTACAACAACCTTGTTCCATGGGTACAACATGACTCTCGTTAGCCCTGGTGTACAAATGACTCTCGTTGCCACTGGTGTAAAACTGCTTGTTACCCAGTGGTGTAACATGATTGTTACCCACGGTGTACACATCCCTTTCGTTACCCAGGGTGAAAATACTCTCGTAGCATGGTGTACTACTACTCTCGTTACCCGCTGGTGACAAATGACTCTCTTTAGCCAGCTGGGGCACAACATACCTCGTTAGCCAGGGTGTACAACATGACTCTTGTTAGCCAGCGGGTTGTACAAACTTTGTACCAGGATACAACATCCCCTTGTTAGCCATGGGTGTACATGACTCTTGTTACCACGGGTGTAAACATGATTTTTAGCCAGTGGTGTACAACATATTTTTAGCCGCTGGTGAAACAACAGATTTGTTAGCCAGGTGTAAAAAAACTCTTGTTACCCAGTGGTGACAACATGACTTTTTTACCCAGTGGTGTACATGACTCTTGTTGCCAGGGTGTACAACATGACTCTTGTTACCACGGGGTTAAAATGATCTCGTTAGCCTGGTACAACATGCCTTTTTTACCGCGGTGTACATGACTCTTTTACCCATGGTGTACAACATGACCTTTTTTAGCAGTGGGTAAACATGACCGTTAGCCAGCGGTGTACAACATGATCGTTGCCACTGGTTACAACATGACTCTTGTTAGCCAGCTGGTGACAACAGCAACACACGTGACAGTAAAATGTTAGACAAGTCTGGTAAACAGCCTTAGTTATTTTATATATATGAGAATTTTTTGAACAGAAGCTATTTAATATAGACAGAATTATTAGAGGGGGGAAACTTACAATTTATGTAATAGTTTACATTATCCTTAATATTTGGAAAAAAAAAATTGCAAATTAAAAAAAATGAGAAATACAAAGTTAATGAAAAAAATGTAAAGGGTTGTACCATAGAGGGGGAGATAAAAAGCGTGGAGTATTTGGGAGAGAAGTGTGAAACGTTCATCAGCGCCTTTCCCCCACCATACTAAGAAAACTCACCTGACGAGGTCTATTTTTTTAATCTTTTCTGTGTCATCTTAACATAGACACCTGTTTTTTTTATAGCTTTACTCGTCCTGTGGTGGTAAAATAATGGTTCCTTTACAAAGGGTGGGCAAATTAATTTTTACTCGAAGTTTTTCGGTACAAAGAAAATATGTTTGGTGATTGTGTTTGACAGGTTTCCGGGGCAACGGAAAAAGTGGTCGTGCCCTGGCCGTCTTGGAAAAAGAGGGGGGAACCCTAGGGACCCCCCCAACCCGTCCAAAGGGGGGTTTTTCGGCGATGGCAAGAAAAAGGGGGAAGTGACGCCCCAAACCCAAAACCCTTTCCCTAATCTTCCGGGGAGGGGATGTTCTTCGTTACTTGGAAACTCCCCCTCCAGTGGTAGCCCAGCATTGTGAAGACGGGAGGTAATCGCCATTCAAAATAGCTGAAGCTGTCACCTCCACATTTTGCTGTGCCGGGGAAAAAAATATCCCAAATTTTCTTGTAAATTTTTCCCCTTAAAATTTGTTTTCCCGTCAAAAAAAGAAAATGCTACAACACACTGGGCACCCCTTTAAAGAGCAAGAGGTACAGCACACAGCCCCTTGGGGAAACAAATCGGGGTGGTTCCCCCCCAATCCAAAAAAAAAATTTTTATGCCAGGAAAAAAAAAATCTGAAGGAATGACAGAAATACTACACCCCCTCGGATCATATGAGTGGAGGCACCAAAGTGGCCCCACTCCAGAACAACAGATATTGGGCCAGAAAAAAAAGCCCCTACATCCCTCAATACAACATTTTTTTTTCAAATACGGGTTAGGTCATCGAAAAAACAAAAATTTTTCACAGGGGGATGACACAGTCCACAAAACCCCCACACAAAGGATATTTAACAAAGAAATAGGCTCCCGGTTTAACTTTTCAGTGCACAGAAAAAAAACAACAAGGGGGGGTTGGAAATTAAAAATTTGGACTACTCCCTGGAAAATTTCCAATCCCCCCCCAAACACCTATGTAGCAAAAATGTTTAGCAAAAAAAACCCCAAGAGGAGTAATGAAAAATTCACACACCGCATGAGTATTAAATTCTGAAACAAATTCACCTTAACCCCAGCAACAGGAAAATACATTTGACCTTTTGTTTTTAGTTTAATGTTTATTGCACCACATCCCCGTGGCGGTGTCAAAAGAATACAGAGGTACATAAGGGCCCGGGACGGGCCTCAACTTTTTTAAATAGCAAGCGGGTTACAAAGGAATAACTGGGAGATCTGTCACAATCTACAAGTTAAAAGGTATTTAAACGTTTTCAGAGGTACTAAGGGGGTCCAGGGACTGGGCCCCCAAATTTTTTGATGATTTGGGAAAACGAAATATAACAGTACAAAACAAAAAACCCCAAATCATACATAACAGTGGTACGCATGTATGGGGGGCCCTGACCACAAAAGATTAGTTATGAAGTGCTTTCCAATTGAACCTCTAACAAAAACATCAGTGGGATCAAAAACAGGAGAAAAGAAATACGGGGAAAAATTTAAAAAAACCAAAAAAAAATTTAAAAAACAAAATCTCATTTTCTATCCCAAATCTGGGGAAAAAAACCCCATATTGGGCCCCCCGCTTAAAAGGAGGGGCTTAAGACAAAACAAAAAAAAGATTACGAACTGAGTCCCAATATGAGCTTTTTTGTGAGCCTTTTAAACAGACTAAGGGTAACAATTTAAAAAAAAAAATTTTTACCCAGACTCAAAATTGGTAAATTTAAAAATTTATGTAAATTTCCTAACACACAAATTTTGAAAAATAATAAAGGCATGCCCCGCATTGCCCCCGGACCCGTGTGGGAAATCCCTTCCCCAAAAATGCAAAACCCCCCTTTACGTGCCCTTAAAAAATTTTTATGGAAATGGGAGAAAGGACAAAGGGGCCATCCCAAACTCACTAAAACAACAGACATCCCCCCCATTTCTTTACTGCCACAAAAGGGGGAAGTAAGCAATTTCAAAGAATTACAGAAAAGTTTGCACTAACGCCCCATCATAAAAAACTTCGAAGGGTTTTAAAAAGGGCAAAACGCCACCCATTAGAACCCAACAGTTTTACAGCCCCGGGGGACATGGTTTAGGGCGTCGCTCCTGCCTCCAAAAACTAGGGCCCCTATACTGGTCTTGATGTCCCGAGGGCAAAAAACAGAGTATTTTTACACAGACTTTGCTACAGCCTTCTACAAAGAGGGTCATGGGGTTAAATACCAAAAATGCTGATTAAGGGGAAAAATAGGGAAAAATGAGTAGATTATTTATAATTCTTAACATAGACGAGTAAAGTGAAACCGCTACAGTGAAAAAATTTGTTTCCCCAAGGTCAGTACTCCCCTTTTTCTATCCTTTATTGAATAGACAAACTGAACCACAGCAATGTTTTCCTTGAGGATGATACCCGTTTTTGCAGACATGTCTTCATCGAAAAAGCAATCTCCAAAATAATATCTTTTTTTCTACAATAATGTACAATATACGTCCTAGCTGACTAAAAAATACTACTTATAGAAAAACCCGCTTGCTTGCAGAGCATTCGGGGAATTATGCAATTTTTTTCCCCGGATGCGACCCACACCCCCCAACAGCACCCCGGGACCCATTTTTTCTGATGGTGAAAATAGACAACCGTTAAGGAAAAAACGCCCAAAAATTGCCCCCTTGCCCAAAAAGAACCCGGACCTCAGCATGTGAAAGCAAAAACTTTTCCCCCAGGGCCCCGGGAAAACAACAGAAGTTCAATGAAGACAAATTTCAAATACCCCCCTATTTAAACCCGGAAATAAAAATTTTGGGGTATAAAAAAAATCCCAAAACACAAAAAGGGGAAAAACTAATTTTGAAGAACCCAAAGTGATAATGTCAGAAACTCCATTTTAAAGATAAACAACTTTTCTACCCAAACTGCTAGGAAAATTTTAAGATGGATAATGGGAGCCTTGAAAACTAAAATGCCAAGCCCAAAGATATTCCCTCAAATCTTTGTTTTCCTTTAGGCTGGAATATTCTGACACCAACGGCCCCCTTTTAATGCTGGCGAAATTGCAAACCTTGAAAATATATAAAGTTTTACAGCACGTATAAAAACGAAAGCACCAAAAAATGGGGAAGGTTTTAAGTCCCCTTTTTTGTACCCCTTTGGTGAAGGAGAAAGATCTGTGAAAAACTTGGGGAAAACCTAAGGGTCTAGTCCCAAAATTTCACACACAAAAAAAACACTCCTACGAAAACAAAAAAATCGACAGGGGAAATTTAAAATCCCCCTATGAAAAAAGGGGGGCCCCGAGTACGCCAGTGAAACACGTGTCAGGGCCCCAAGACGTTTAACTGCCCTCGCTACTAGGGGGGGTTTTCCAATAGACCCCCCGGGTGTCTTTAAAAAGCGCTGGACAGGCATCAAAGTCAGTCCTGCAAGCGGTGTGGCCGTATCGGTTTCGGGGGCCAGCGTAATAGCTTGGTTATCAGGCTCGTCCATATGGGGATGGGCCGGCCGGGCCCGGGCCGTTTACCCCCCCAAACCCCCCCCGGTACACGGGTAAATTTGGTTAAGCCATAAACAAACTTTTTTGCACAGAACTGCTAAATGCCCCCAAATGATGTAGGGAAATTTTTGCAGTAAAGTCGAAACCAAACCTAGTCATTGTGGTATTTACAAGCCTCCGGATGCAACATCCCAGCAATTCCGGGAACAGCTGTTAAAAATTGACCACGGTCTGGAAATCTTCCACTCCTCCCACCCAACATCTTGCTCCTGGGGTTTCAACTTAAGGCACCTAAAATGGAGGAATATAGCAAATAATTTTGTTGCAGTAATACACCAGGAGGCAGCTCTGATGAAAACTCACACTCACACGAGCTTTTAAATCTCTGCCAAAATTAAATTTAAACCCAGCAAAATAATTTAGAGCCTACTAGACTGGAAGAATACACTAGACCTCATCTTCCCCTAACAATGATGTCTTGATAAGAAATGCCCACAAAATCAAAAACAATATACTCAGATCACAACATAATTGGGGTTTCAGACATTTTTGCGTGGAGCCCAGACCGACATAATGAGACTAGTCACGAGGGAGCATTCACCAAATTCAACTTCAATAACAAAAACATAAAGTGGCCCAAGTAAACCAAGTCCTAACCGATATAAGCTGGGAAAGTATACTAAGCAACACAGACCCCAACTTTGCCAAAGAACAGATTAACTTGGTGGCACTCGATGTATGCACAAGGCTTTTCCTCTAAGAAAAAGGGAGGGTAATGTAAAATAAAAAGAGACAGGCGCTCCCTTTACAGGCGACGGAAAAGAATAACAGAGCGGCTAAAAGAGGTCAATATATCTGAAATGCGTAAAGGGGGACACTGGTCAGAGAAATAGCAAGCATCGAACTTAAGCTTAAGGAAACTTATAGGAGTCAGGAATCGCGGGAAGAACTAAAAGCCATAAATGAAATCGAAAGAAACCCAAAGTTATTTCTTCTCTTATGCCAAATCAAAATCGAGAACAACGTCCAGTATTGGCCCTACTTAAACAAGATGGGTCCTACACAGTGACAGCAAGGAAATGAGTGAGCTACTCAAGTCCAATAGACTCAGTTTTTAGCAAGCCGCTAACCAGACTGAGAGTCGAAGATCAAAATGAATTTTTTATGAAGAGCCACAAAATTTGGTTAACACAACCCTATCCGATGTTATCCTGACGCCAAATGACTTCGAACAGGCGATAAATGACATGCCCATGCACCTGCCCCAGGGCCAGACTCATGGAACTCCATCTAGGAGAGGGAGCATGGACACGGGGGTCGTCCCCCAGTTACAAAAACAACAGACATAGCCCCACTCCACAAAAGGGGCAGTAAACAACAGCAAAGAACTACAGACCGATAGCACTAACATCCCATCATAAAAAATCTTTGAAAGGCCCTAAGAAGCAAGATCACCCCCCATCTAGAAACCCATCAGTTACCAACCCAGGGCAACATGGTTTTAGAACAGGTCGCTCCTGTCTGTCTCAACTATTGGTTTCACTAACGACAAGGTCCTAAATGCACTAGAAGACAAAAATAATGCAGATGTAATATATACAGACTTTGCAAAAGCCTTCGACAAGTGTGACCATGGGTAATAGCGCACAAAAGGCGGGGCTAAAGGAATAAACAGGAAAATTTCGGTCGATGGATCTATAATTTCCTCACTAACAGAAACACAGAGAGTAGTCGTCAACAGAGTAAAGCCCGAGGCAGCTACGGTGAAAAGCTCTGTTCCACAAGGCACGTACTCGCTCCCATCTTGTTCCTCATCCTCATACCCGACATAGACAAGGAGGTCCCACAGCACCGTGTCTTCCTTTGCAGATGACACCCGAATCTGCATGACAGTGTCTTCCATTGCAGACACTGCAAGGCTCCAGGCGGACATCAACCGAATCTTTCAGTGGCTGCAGAAAACAATATGAAGTTCAACGATGAGATTTTCAATTACTCAGATATGGTAAGCACGAGGAAATTAAATCTTCATCGAGTACAAAACAAATTCTGGCCAAAAAAATAGAGCCCCCATTATCCATTACCCAGGACCCATATGTACCTTTGTAATCTTTTGACTACCGCCCACAGATGGGTAAAGGGGTGCATAATAAAGATATTAAACTAAAGTGTGTGTGTGTGTGTGTGTGTGGGGTTGTGTGTGTGTGGGGTGTGTGTGTGTTGTGTGTGTTGTGTGTGGTGTGTGTGGTGTGTGTGGTGTGTGTGTGTTGTGACTCAACAATCAATATTTGCACCAATATAACTCATTACAGTTGTGCCCGGGTGTGGAAGTGTGAATTGCTCATTACTCATAATTTGTTCATGATTTGTAGCCATGTATAAACGTAAGTAACCATTCTACAGAATTCATTACCTTTGTAACTTGTGAGCTCATTATTTGTACCTAGTCAGCTATCAAAACTTTGGGGGGCCAGTCCCTGGACCCATTACGTACCTCTGTAATCGTTAAATTTACCTTTGTAACCTGTCATGATTGTGACCAACTTACCGGGAGTTCATTACCTTTGTAAATTGTGAGTTCATTACCTTTGAAAATTTGTGAGTTCATTCCCCTTTGTAAATTGTGAGTCATTACCTCTGTAACTTGCCCAGCTATCAAAACTTTGGAGTCCAGTCCCGGGACCCAATTTTATGTACCTCTGTAATCTTTTGACTACCGCCCACAGGATGGGTAGGGGGTGCATAATAAACATATTAAACTAAAAAAAATAGAGCGAAACCCCAAACGTCAAAGACCTGGGAGTGATCATGTCGGAGGATCTCACCTTCAGGCCCAAACATTGTATCAATCGAAATCTGCTAGAAAAATGACAGGATGGATAATGAGAAACCTTCAAAACGAGGGATGCCAAGCCCATGATGACACTCTTCAGGTCACTTGTTCTATCTAGGCTGGATATTGCTGCACACTAACAGCACCTTTCAAGGGAGGTGAAATTGCTGACCTAGAAAATGTACAGAGAAACCCTTTACGGCGCGCATAACGGAGATAAAACACCTCAATTACTGGGAGCGCTTTAGGTTCCTAAACCTGTATTCCCTGGAACCAGGCGGAGGATACATGATTATATACACCTGGAAAATCCTAAGAGGGACTTTGTACCGAACTTGCACAAAGAAAATCACTCACTACGAAAGCAAAAGATTTGGCAGACGATGCAACATCCCCCAATGAAAAGCAGGGGTTTTCACTAGCACGTTAAGAGACCATACAATAAGTGTCAGGGGCCCGAGACTGTTCAACTGCCTCCCAGCATACATAAGGGGGATTACCAACAGACCCTGGCAGTCTTCAAGCTGGCACTGGACAAGCACTGAAGTTGGTTCCTGATCACCCGGGCGTGGCTCGTACGTTGGTTTGCGTGCAGCCAGCAGAAACAGCCTGGTTAATTTAGCTCTGATCCACCAGGAGGCCTGGTCACAGCCCGGGCCGCGGGGGGCGTTAAACCCCCGGAACTCTCCCAGGTAAACTCCAGGAAATCTTTGTAAGATCCATATGGTTTAGTGCTCAAAGTGAATATAATAATAATTCTCGCACCTCGAATGATACTCGTGCAGATTTTGAACGTAATAAAAAAGGAAAAGCCCCAGCATGTTAGGTGAGAAACGGGTAAAAAATAAGCGAGACGATTTTTTCTCTCGTTTGATTATTTATTGTTGACTGTGACAGTTCCGGCCAGCTGGGAGCCTGAGCAGAGGGGACCTGCTTCGTCTCTTGACCTGTGAAGGGAGGCCCTGACGCAGGACGAGGCTGAGGAACTAATCTCTCCCTTCCCAATAAAGGACTCTGACCTCGTTGACCTCGACCAGTACGCTGCCGCTGGGTCCCTCCAGCTCCCTTCCTCTGATCCCCCCGCTGGTTCCTCCCAGCTCCCTTCCTCCCAGATGGCTCCGCGACCTGCTAAACAAATGAAACCCAAAACCTGTATTTACATTATTATTATTATAAATAAAAAAAGAAGCGCTAAACCACAAGGGTCATACAGCGCCAACCTGAAATTTACAACTTAATAAACGCTCATTAAAAACGATTTTTTTTTTTTTATTATTCCGCCTCTTTACCTTTGTACGGCTTTGTAAGTCCATTTCTATACACACACACCACACACATTATTATATATATATATATATTATATATATATATATATATATATATATATATATAATATATAATATATTATATATATATATATATTTTATATAATATTATATATAATCCATCACAGTGTCGGGCGACAAGGAGGAGCTGTGACCACAGGAGGAGTACAAGATCAGCAAGTACAGGGACATAAGCCAAGGTATAAATTTATCCCAGGGGGATCAGAAACCTTGGGATCATGGGGAAAAAATACCACACGTTTCCTTAAAGAATTGGGTTCCAGACTAATCGACCCACCGGGAACCCAAGGGCAGCCACTTTCATGTTCCAGTGCTCAGCGTGGCCATCCAGAGGGAAAATGCTTGCTGCATACTTGGCTCGCGTCCGGCTTCGGAGGAGCTGGAGGAAATTCATGATCTTTAACCATTGCACCATTGTATTCATGTATGTGTTTTCTGTAAAAGTATTCTGTTTATTAATAATGTTCACATAGGGAATATAAAATTATAGGGGGTGGTAGGAGAAGAAAATATTCAAACAGCTCCGGGGAGAACCTTGAGTTTTCCCCTGAGGTGCGTTTATTGTCTTCTCTGAGGATGAGGGTCCCCAGTACAGCTATAGTGGTGGTACTTTCTCTCTCTCTCTCCTCTCTCCCTCTCTATATATAAATATATAATATATATATATATATATATATATATATATATATATATATATATAATATATATATATATATATATATAATAACAAAATCTGAGACCCTGCAGGGTGCAACAACGGATGAATTAAAATTTTTTTAAAGGGATCAAGCTGGATCAGAATAGGAGAGAGATGAGAGAGAGAGAGAGAGAGAGAGAGGGGAGAGAGAGAGAGAGAAGGGGAGAGAGAGAGAGAGAGAGAGAGAGAGAGAGAGCTGCCTAGCAACTTTGTTTACCAGTTGAGTATATGACATTTCAGTTGCTGCACCCATCATGTACCCTTCAAGGAGGGAAGGCAGAAGCCTTGAAGCTAGTGAAGGCTCTGGGAAACAAGAAACTGGAGCTACCCTGCCTTTCTTAGCTCAAACCTAATTACCCCAACCCCTTCATTATCTAGGGCGCTGTATGGGTCCTTACGGGTTTGGCGCCTCCCCATTAATAATACATTTGTCTCCATTGAATTTTTATTTTAACCAGGGGGAAGCGCTAAACCTCGTAGGAGTCATATAGCGCCTGGGGAATGGAAGACTTCAGGGTCTATCCCAAAAGGGAAAGGGTGATTCAGTTCCTTGCAACAAAACACTCCTCACCAGCGTCAAGGTCAGTCTCTCAGTCTCTATCTAGGCTAAGAGACCGACCCATCTTTCATCGAGGCTGAGGGCCGAGGGACTGATCACCTCAAATTATCTTTCCATTTCTACTACCAGGATTGTAATCATCTCTGTATTCGACTGATGAAGGCTGCTGCCCAGGCAAAACGTGTCGTCAGCAAAGATACACAAGTGTCGAAAGTGTGTCTTACTTATCAATGTTGTCGGTACTGGATACCATTAATAATATGATATATCTTTTTGGTAATCAACAGCCGCCGAAATCCGTCTAAGGGCCTTCAAGGTCTGAAAAACAGACACTAAACTACTTCAAGACTGGTTGATTCTTCACATCAACTTTACCGCCCCGCTGTTCCTGCTGTCTCCAGTTTTACTCACTTCTGTGCTCGACTGAAGAAGCCTACTGTGTAGGCGAAACGTTTCAGAAATAAAGATACCAAGGGGTTACACATGTGTGTTATTTATCAGGTTGTCGGTACTACATACCTTCATTATAGTGAGTCACCAAATGTTAACAAATACACACAAACTATCGCTCTAATTCACAACAGAGATATACACTTAGGGACAACATTCTCTTCAAACTGTCTTACCCATTACTGCTATTCATCTACCCATATTATATGTCTACCTTTATCTACTATCTATCGAAGCTCACACCTAACTCAAAATATGTTCACATCCTGCCCATCCTCTTTTATCAGTCATATGCTTAACAATTAATGGTGGTTTTAAGTTAAAGTTTCATTCATTATTTGTGGTATATCATTACTACATGACTTTCTAGTGTAATATTATACTGAAAATATAACTAAAATATAATTAAAATAGACCCCTGGCTGTCTTCAAGAAGGCACTGGACCCCTGGCTGTCTTCAAGAAGGCACTGGACCCTTGATGTCTTCAGCAAGACGCTGGACCCCTGGCTGTCTTCAGCAAGACGCTGGACCCCTGGCTGTCTTCAACAAGACGCTGGACCCCTGGCTGTCTTCAACAAGGCGCTGGACCCTTGACTGTCTTCAGCAAGACGCTGGACCCCTGGCTGTCTTCAAGAAGGCACTGGACCCCTGGCTGTTTTCAACAAGACGCTGGACCCTTGACTGTTTTCAGAAAGACTCTGGACCCCTGGCTGTCTTCAAGAAGGCACGGGACCCCTCCCTGTCTTCAACAAGACGCTGGACCCCGGCTGTTTTCCCAAAAAGACCCCCCGGGACCCCGGGGCGCCCTTCAACAAGACGCTGAACCCTTAAAGTTTTCCCGCAAACCTAAACCCCCGGGCTTTTCTTAAAGGGAAGGGCCTGGCCCCCTGGCGGGTCTTCAACAAGACGCGGGGACAGACCCCGTAAAGTCAGCCCTGTTTAAAAGGGGCCCTGTGTTCGTACGTTGGTTTACATGGGGCCAGCAGAAAGAGCCGGTTATCGGGACCCTGATCCACCACGAGGCGGGGTTCTCGGGCCGGGCCGGGGGGGCGTTCCCCCTTAAACCCTCTCCGGGAAAAAAACCGATTGAATATTATTTTTTTGGTGACCCCTTTTTAAGTGGTCCAGTGTTAACTACAAGATTATTTTCCCCAAAGATTGTCTTTATCTTGCTTAAAATCTTGCATTTTAATCTTGTATTTAATCTCCATTTTTGTGGGGGGAACAGGTAAACATGAAAGCCTTAATGACCTTTTTTAAAATTTAGTGAAGTTTTATGACCTAAAAAACAATCATTTGTAGTATCAAAAAACCTGTGTTATTTTTGGTAAATTATTTCACAATTACGAAAATTAACAATTTCCCTAAGGGATTTCAAAAAATCCTTCCCTTGTATTACCTTTAAGATACATTTTCACTTCTTGCTGTAACCCTCATAATTTTTACATAATTCAGAGTACCCCCAATAACAAGGCGTAAAAAAATGTTTTTTTTTGGGTCCCAAAAAGAAGATAAGGTTTTGTAATGGGCGGGATACGGGTTTTCGTGTTTTTATTTTACTGTTTTTTTTTTGGGGGGTAAAAATATCCGGATATTTGGGTTTAAATTTTTGTAAAAAAATTTTTCCCCAAAAATTTTCGGATTGTTGCCCATTCACAAATACAGGGGACAAAAACGGTAAATAAATTAGCATAAAAAAAGTTTACATTTGGGTTTTTTGTTTTTACTCAGCGGGTTGGTGAAAAAATTTCCCCAGATATATTTTCCCATATTCGAACCCAAAACCCTTACTTTTTTTTTTTAAAAGTTTTATTTTACTGTACCCACCATTTCCCAAATTGTTTTAGGGTTTTTGGTCAAGTAACGCCATTGTTTTCCCCTTTTATTTTTAACAATCCCCAAAATTTTCTTACCTCATACAAAGCATATTTTATAGCTAATATTCCATTTTCAAAATTCTGCCATACATTAAAAAAAAAGTTTTGAAAATTTATGACTATGAAACCCAAGAGCAATTCCCCTTGTATATATAATGATAATTAAGATTTATATTTTGTTTGACCCAGGGGGTACCCAGTGCTAGTGTAAAACACCATTACCATGGGTAGAACGGGTACACATGGTGTTTTTGGTGAAAGTTAACTCCCCCAGGTAGTGAAGGTTGGTTGTGGTGTTCAGTTGCTTCACCTGTTTTTCCCCTAGGAGTCGAAGTGGAAATTTACCATTTTTAAACCCCCAAGTTTATTTTACTGGTGATAACTGCCCATTTTTAGCCCCATTGCTGAAAAAAGGGGAAAAATACTTTCTATTCAAATTTTAAACTTTCCCTATTTTAAAGGGGAAGGGCACTAATTGTACCCCCCCCTTTAAACCACTTAAGGTGTAATTTTCACCAATTATTGGGCCCAACTTTTAACGGGCTTTAGGGGGTGATTTTTCACCCTTCTAGATCCCCATTATTGCTTTTATTAACAAAAATCTCATTCAGTACCCATTAACCAATAAACCAACTTTTTTTTATGCTTCCCATTTACTTTTCCCAAGTTCCTCCAAAAAATGGGCGTCATAAACCCAAATCACTTTAAAAAATAAACTTTAAAAACCTTTTTCGTTTCACTTTTAAATCAATCTTTTGTTATTTTTATCTCCCTTAAATTAAAAAAACCAATAATTAAAAAAGAAAAAAAGCAGAAAAAATATTTAGAACTTAAAAAGTTTTTAAATGTTGTTAATTTGCGACGATATCCCTTAATAAATAACAATCCTCAAAGATAGCGTGGTGTGACTTTTGGGTATATTTTGCTCTCGTTTGCAGACTTGTAGAAGTAAATTTTTATAAAAAAAAAAATGGAATGCCCATATATATTGTTCACAAAAAAAATAATGAGAAAATTGATAAAGAAATGCTTAAATTTAATTTGAACCAATACCGAAAGGCGTTTTGGGGGGTTAACGCCCCTTGTTAAAATTGGCTGGAATTTTGCTGCCACTAACAGCACCTTTAAAGGGCGGTGAAATTGCGCCCTAGAAAATGTACAGGAACCTTCACGGCGCGCAAAAACGGAGATAAAAAAACCTCCAATTCTGGGGCGCTTGAGGTTCCTAAACCTGTATTCCCCGAACACAGGCGGGAGAATACATGATTAATACACCTGGAAAAACCAGAGGACAGTACCGAACTTGCCACGAAAAAACACTCACTACAAAGCAAAAATTGGAGACGAGCAAATCCCCCCCAAAGAAAAGCAGGGGTTTTCCCAGCCGTTAAGAAACCCCAAAAATAAGTGCAGGGGCCCAGACGTTCAACGCCCCCCAGCAACATAAGGGGGGTTTCCAACAGACCCCCGGGGAGTCTTTAAGCTGGACTGGCAAACACCTAAAGTCGGTTCCTGACCACCGGGCTGTGGGTGTACGTTGGTTTTCGTGCAGCCCAAAAGTAACAGCCCCGGTTGTAGGGCCCGATCCACCAGGGGGCCGGGCCAGACCGGGCCGCGGGGGCGTTGACCCCCAAAAATTCTCAGGGAAACTCCCCCTGGCCGATCCCTGACTAGGCCCCGCGGGGGAAGGGGGCCCGATCAACCAGGCTCTTATTTCTGGGTACTCGTAGACTGACGTACGAACCACAAAGCCCCCGGGCGGTACCGATTTTGGTGTTTGCCCCCTTCATCTTGAAGACAGTCGGGGGTGTTCGGTAATCCCCCCTTAGTAATCTGGGAGGAGTTGAGCATCTTGGGCCCTGCACTTATTGTTTTTTCTTGCGACTCATGGCCCTGCTCTTCATTGGGGAGGATTTTGCATCGCCGCCTTTCAAATTGTAAACTTAAAATCTATCTTTACCATTTGTTTTTAAATGGAGAGTTTATAAAGACGCGGCTCAAGGGTAACCACCCTCCCAAAAAAATTGTGATAGAAAAAATACTAATGATGTATACCCCCGGGTTTTTAGCTTGTTCCAAAAACTATAATAGGTAATTAAAAATATTTAAACCCTCTCAAAACGGGCCCCAAGTGTCGTTTTGGGTATGGAAAAAAATTCGGGTCCCTTTAACATTCCCTCGTATAACCTAGTAGAAAAACGCCTAGATATTTTAAATGTTATTCGGGCAAATCTTATTGTTTGCACAAAAAATTTCGAATTTTTTTCTATTGTCGTCTTTTTTAGTCATTATAACTCAAAAAAACTAATGTTTCGCCCCCATAAATTAGGGTTTTGATATTCATAAATCTTTTTTTAACGATATATTATATGTCAATATTTTGCTTTGACGCAGTTTTCGCATTGAAACCCAAAATTTTCAAATTCAAATGCTTTTTTCTTAAATGACCGCCATAAAAGTGCAAACTAACTTCTGAAGGAGGATCAAATTTTATTTTTTGGTCATCACGAGGGAATTAAATAATTCTCGATTAAAAAGACATGTTTTAAAAGTTACAGGGTTTTCATTAACCAAACAGCACCCCCATGGGCCGCCCGCCGTAAGCACCATTCACCACAATTAGCCTCTGTTGCAATTTTCTTATTAAAGACAATCTTACTTCCCTTTAACGCTATCTTTTGCTAGCTCTTTCTTACAATCTATTAATAAATCATTGTAGTTAAGGGGGTGAAAAACCTTCACTAGAAATGATTTACTTCAAATTTCAGTGCCACTGACAAAAGAAAGTTAAAAAATTTTTTAACACATAAAAATACAAAAACACACACACACGTTCCAAATACTCAGCTGGAAACAGTAAGGCTTAGAGGGATTAAATCATACCAAAAAAGACTAAAAGGGGTGTGACTAAGACGAGAAAGCCAAATGGGGCGGGTCACTGGCCGTAACAACAAATAATGGTAGCCCAAACTTAGATAAAACGGGAAAAACCCCCGAATGTAAGGAAATTTGTGGGTTTCCAGCAAATTCCAGGTGGGTGGTGGGTGAAAAATTTTCTTCACCCCCTATATATGGTTGTGGGGTCGAGTCACAGTGATATGACATGTGTGGCGGCGATACTATAAAATCCTTTTTGTGGCCCATTTTTTTTATATACCAAAAAGAAGTTCCAAAAAAATGGCATCTGTAGGATTTGGTTCGGGGGTGATTATTTGCATTTTAAAATCTAAGCTATTAATGGTTGTGTCTAGATCAAAAATTAACCCCCATTTCAAAAAACCTTCCTATGAGGATAACTAAGGGCCCCAATCTCACTCTCAGAAAGGGCGTAGAATTTGGGGGGGTATGATTTAGGTGTATAAATGGAAGACAGGAATAAATAAAGGGGATGTAAATTTTTGCTGAAAAAAATTAGCTAACAGGGCTCGCAGCAAGGTTTTTAATTTGGAAAAAATTTTAATTCAGGGAAAGGGTATGGAAAGTATGGTTTGGGAATAGAGTTTTGGGTGAGTGGAAAAAATCCCAAGTACCCTTTTAGAGGCCAGAACGTTGTGTAGAAAAAAAAATAGGTTTGGGAAATACAGAGGGTTGGGGGGGGTGTGGTTTGACCTGATATTTGACCAGGTCGGTTGCCCGGGTTCCCCTTAGTCATGTGACCGACCGCAGGTTGGGTGCATTGGCTTAAGCGGTAGGGGACTTGGACCTGCCTGCTGGGGAGTAGGTTTGCGTGTTCTTCGTTTTTATGTTTTATGCTTATAAAATCGTCTGTTTAACCAATTGTACCGGGCTGGTTGTAAATGTGAAGGATTTCTCCGGTTCTTTGTGACGTGGAAGCCCCGGTGCAAATGTGGTATTACTAATCAGTGCGTTTTTTTGCTGGCTAAATTGCTTTTTGGGGGGACCTAATTCTTTGGTGGGCCACTAATTGCTTTCCCTCTGATTTGTACAAGAAGGCTGGTTTGATAAATTTTTTTTGTCAGGAAAAACAAGAAAAGCAGTTGCAAAAAATTTTCACTACTCGTTTTGCGCGAATCGATAGGGTATTAGCGTATCAGATCCCCCTTTTTGGGTAGGTTGCGGTATTTGAAGGGAGTGGTCGCGTCCTGAGAGCAGCAGAAAGACATCAGGAAAGGGGAACTGCCCATTTAATCTTCGGGGGCCCACGGGTTTGTTTATCCAGAAATCTGTGTATGTTGAAACCCCTAATACATACCAGAAGTCATCCAGTCTTAATCATGTCATGGTATTGGACACGGACCGGAAATTTTTGTTTTTAAATTCTCATTTTTTGGAGTTTACCAAACGGGCTGGAGATTCCCCATTTTAACGAAAAACATTGTTGGGAAACGCTGTCTTCTATTTAAATCAGTTAAAAATTTACATAAAGAAAACATTCAATAAAACCCTTGGTGTGGGTTTTGTCCCTGTTAATTTCTATATGGGGGTGTAAGGGGACGTTCGCGAATGGGGGGGGTAACCCCCAGTGAGGCCATGTTTATGTTGATGTGGAAAAGTATGAAAGTGTCCTGAATGTTTGAAGTATGTGGGGGGGAGATAGGGGAAGGGCAGGCAATATTGTAGATATTAGTGTAGTACTTCCTTGCGAACGGAGGGTCGGGGAGGACAAAGGGGGTGGTTCTTAAAACCTAATATTTACAGGGGGTCAGTAGTTGCCATTTTTCCTTTTCTTCTGCCTTCCTAACAGGGAAAACTTCATCTTTACCTTACCTATTTTCGGAAATACCTATCCCCAGATTTACCTTACAAAAACCCTTTACCTTATTATCTAAAATTTATTGGCGTAACACTTTTTTTTAATTTTAAAATTTATCCTAACACGTGTTGACAAATGTACCACAATAGGGGAGCTTCCCCGTGTTTATATTTCAACCTTTTATTTGGACTTTAAACTATTTTCCGTAAATTATAAAATTTTTTGGCTCACAGTGGTTACCTAATTTTTCTTTTGAACCCAACAAATTGTTGTTCAATTGACCAACCCAAAAAATGATAAATAGCTTTGATATGTTTGCTTTAGTTTTTAAATTTAAAAAAAATTTCCCAAGGATGTATCATAATTTAATTACTAACAATGAATAATATTTTCAACATTTTTTTATTTGTCCTCTTAATTAATGGCATCCTGCATAAAAATAACCTAATGATCTAAAAAATGGTATTATATATATATATATATATATATATATATATATATATATATATATATATATATATATATATATATATATATATATATATATATTATATATATATATAACACCATCACTACCAATATATATATATATATATTATATATATATATATATATATATATATTATATATATATATATATTATATATATAAATACATACATACATACATAATTTGTAGCTTTCGAAGTGTTTTCTGAGCAGTATTAAAAGCGCAACGTAACCGTACAATTAAAAATATTTATATATATAATATGCATAAGATTAACTCAATATATCAACAGCTGATCATTTTTTACCCTAAATATTATTACATATACGTGAACCACCAGCATCACTACTACACAGTCATCCCTGCTAACACCACCACCATCACTACTAACACCAACACCATCACTACTAACACCTCCACCATTACTATTAACACCTCCAGCATCACTACTAACACCTCACCATCAGTACCAACACCATTACTACTAACACCTCCACCACACTACTAACACCTCCATCACTACCAACCCATCACTACTAACACCACCACCATCACTACCAACACCATCGCTACTAACACCTCCACCATCCACTACCAACACCATCATACTAACAAAACCAACACCATCACTACTAACACCACCACCATCACTACCAACACCATCACTACTAACACCTCCACCATCACTACCAACACCATCACTACTAACACCACCACCATCACTACCAACACCATCATACTAACACCTCCACCATCACTACCAACACCATCACTACTAACACCTCCACCATCACTACCAACACCATCACTACTAACACCACCATCACTACTAACACCACCATCACTACCAACACCATCACTATTAACACCACCATCACTACCAACACCATCACTACTAACACCACCACCATCACTACCAACACCAATCACTACTAACACCACCAACACTACCAACACCATCGCTACTAACACACCACCATCACTACCAACACCATCACTACTAACACCTCCACCAACACTACCAACACCATCACTACTAACACCACCACCAACACATCACTACTAACACCACCACCACACTCCTAAGCCCACTACCATCACCACCACCACCGTAAAGTTATTTTCACCACATTACACGAGGTTCACAGTTACTATAACTCTGTAAAAGAGCAGTTGCTAATGAGTTAACAATGTGACGTCAGAGTTGAGACACATGACGAGCAACTTCCAAGGTCCCGGCAACAAGGCTCGCTGCCGCAACTTTGCCAAGGTCCTCCTGACTAACTTCATACTCTTCCTGATGGTCACCTTGTATTCCGTCTTCGGTGAGTATAATGGTAATTGTAATGGCGGCAGTTATAGAGGTAAGTAGGTTTATTTAGGCACAGGTAATATAAGCACAATAATCATACATATTGTAAATTACTTTAAGATAGTCCCCCAAAAATCAGACAAGGTGACTTATTTCCATTGGGGTCCTTGTAATATCTTTTAAACCTTAAAACTTAAAATAGGTAAGTAACTCAACTGAGGTAGAGGTGGTAGTAGTAATAGTGATAGCAGCAGTTAGTAGTAGTAGTGGTGGTAATAATAGAAGTAGTCGTGGTTAGTATTCGTAGTTGCAGCAGCAACAGTAATAGTAGCAGCAGTAGTTAATAAACTATTTCATAACATGAAGTGTAATATAAAATACAAACATCGCATATTGAGAAGTATGGTAGTAGTAATAGTTGCAGTAATAGTAGTGGTAGTAGTAGTTTTACCATCTTTATTATGACCCCTCATACCCATCCTGTGGGCGGTAGTCAAAGGATTACAGAGGTCATAATGTTTGCAGTCGTGTCATTACGATTTCGTGAGTCATAATGGGTCCAGGGCCTGGGCCGCAAAGTTTTGATAGCCTAATAAGTTAGTGGTAATGAACTGTGTTTATATCCAGTCAGTCGTAATGAGTTATTTATACAGACATTAATTTGGTCACACACACATACACACACCACACACACACACACACACACACACCACACACACACCACACCACACACACACACACACCACACACACACACACACACACTAGGACAAAATGTAACTAAACACACACACACACACACACACACACACACACAACACACACACACCACACACACACACACACACACAGAAAGGACTCTAGGAAGACAGAACAGAGGAGTACAACAATGAATATACCAACAAATGTTGGACGAAAATACAACGAGGAGGAGATGAAGAAGCTAGGTGACCTTGATACCTCAAAGGAAGTGGGACCAGACAACATCTCAGTGGGTCCTTAGAGAGGGAGCTGAGATGCTGTGTGTGTGCCACTAACAGCCCCAATTTTCAACACATCCATTGAAACTGGGCAGCTACCTGAGGTATGGAAGATGGCAAATGTAGTCCTCATTTTAAGAAAGGAGACAGAAACGAGGCGCTAAACTATAGACCAGTGTCACTGACGTGTACAGTATGCAAAGTCATGGAGAAGATTACCAGGAGGAGAATGGTGGAGCACCTACGAATGGAACCAGCTTTAAACGACAACCAGCATGGATTCATGGAAGGCAAATCCTGGAGTTTTATGACAAGGTAACGGAAGTAAGACACGAGAGAGAGGGGTGGGTAGATTGCATTTTCTTGGACTGTAAGAAGGTCTTCGACACAGTTCTCACAAGAGATTAGTGCAAAGCTAGAGGATCAGGGCGTATATAACAGGAAGGGCACTGCAATGGATCAGAGAATACTGACAGGGAGGCAACAACGAGTCATGGTACGTGATGAGGTATCACAGTGGGCGCTATGACGAGCGGGGTTCCACAGGGGTCAGTCCTAGGACCAGTGCTATTTTTGGTGTATGTGAATGACATAATGGAAGGGATAGACTCAGAAGTGTCCCTGTTCGCAGATGATGTGAAGTTAATGACGAGAATTGACTCAAGATGAGGATCAGGCAAGACTACAGAGAGACCTGCACAGGCTGGACGTGTGGTCCGGCAAACTGGCTCCTCGAATTTAACCCTGCCAAATGCAAAGTCATGAAGATTGGGGAAGGGCAAGAAGACCGCAGACAGAGTATAGGCTAGGGGGCCCAAAGACTGCAAACCTCACTCAAGGAAAAAGATCTAGGGATGAGTATAATACCGAGCACATCTCCTGAAAGCACACATCAACCAGATAACTGCTGCAGCATATGGCGCCTGGCAACTGAGAATAGCGTTCAGTAAGAAATAGTTCAAGACTCTGTACACCGTGTACGTCAGGCCCATACTGGAGTATGCAGCACAGTTTGGAACCCACACTTGGTCAAGCAGTCAAGAAATTAGAGAAAGTGCAAAGGTTTGCAACAAGGCTAGTTCAGAGCTAAGGGGAATGTCATATAAAGAAAGATTAAGGGAAATCGCCGGACACTGGAGGACAGGAGGGTTAGGGGAGACATGATAACGACATACAAATATACTGAGAGGAATAGGTAAGGTGGACAGAAACAGCATGTTCGAGAATGGACACAGAAACAAGGGGTCAGAATTGGAAGTTGAAGACTCAGATGAGTCAGAGATGTTAGTATTTCTTTAGTCATAGTATCATGTGGGAGTTCGATACGTGGATTAGGGTAGAAATTACTCACGTAGGCTGTTATACGTATAATTGTAGATATGTGGAGAGAGCCGCAGCCGATATACCTATCTCCTTGGCTACACTCGTAAAACTGACTAGCCGGCTGGCCAGTACCCGTAGTGGTCTTTTGAAAATAGTGTCAGCTCAGCACAGACCGTGACTCAAGACGGTTGGTCGTTGAGTCAACGGACAGGTTACTGGTAACTGGTTACTGGTAACTGGTTACTACTACTGAGAGCTCGGCGACGCTAACGTATGTCGTCCCGACATACAACTAATACAAACTAGAGATGGCAGGTATACGGCTTGGGCTGATTCTATACAATGTCAAAGTACACAACATGAAACATTATATATATAATTAGAACATTGGATGAAAGCTTACGTAACTGAAACTGTAATGTAAAACAAGGGTTTTTAAAAGTACAACTTAAACCA
>NW_026478324.1:0-10315 GCF_026875155.1 Cherax quadricarinatus | reverse complement strand
AAAAACCCCAAAGTCATACGTTTGTTGATACTCCAATACAGACATTTTGTATTGTCCCAAAAACAAAAGCATTCACTTTGCTAAATCACAAATTATGATGTAGTCACTTAGCCTTAATTCTGTAAGAATTTAATGTTAAGAATTAATCTAAGTCTGCTCGAAATCCCTAGCCATGCTGGTGTCCTAGTGGCCCCCTCTGAAATTTAGTATTTTATAACATGTAAACCACACAATACCCAAAACCTGTAACCCCACATTGTAACCCTTATAGAGAATAAACTTAAATTTTAAATTTAAATTAAAGTATAAATTGTATCCAGACCACTAATTCGTACCTGCATAATTCCTTAGGTTTTTACATCAAATTTCATGTTTGGTTTGTCACTGATTCAGAAAAAATTCTCTACCATTTCAGAAAAAAAAAAAGATTTAAATGTGAACACTGTGAGCATTTAATTTCGGGGATTTGGACAATGAAAGTGTTGAATTTAAATCCTTAACCCTTTCACTGTCGAGACCCCTGATCACAAACTTGCTCACAGTGTTGAAAAAATTAAAAAAAAAAAAAAAATTTCTTATCAAAATCTTAAGAAATTTTTTTCTGAATTTTTTTTTTTCGATCAGTAGTTACCGAGATATAGAGGCGTGAAGTTGACAGAAAGCGAATTGCTTACCACAACACCAGCGACTGCCACTCACTCAGTAATAATATTTTTACTTTTATTCTATTTATTCTTTTCTTTTCTAACATTTTATTTTTTCAAGTAACTTTCAGGGCCCTGTGAGCCCAATATAATGCATACTGTATTATATCTACTCTTTGTATGCAACACAATAACCACACAAATACAGTGGACCCCCGGTTTACGATCAGCTCCCAATGCGACCCATTATGTAATTGTATTTATGTAAGTGCGTTTGTATGTGCATTTTGGGGGTCTGAAATGGACTAATCTAATTCAAAATATTCCTTATGGGAACAAATTCAGTCAGTACTGGCACCTGAAACATACTTCTGAATGAAATACAGTGGACCCCCGGTTAACAATATTTTTTCATTCCAGAAGTATGCTCAGGTGCCAGTACTGACCAAATTTGTTCCCATAAGTTATATTGTGAAGTAGATTAGTCCATTTCAGACCCCCAAACATACACGTACAAACGCACTTACATAAATACACTTTCATAATTGGTCGCATTTGGGGGGTGATTGTTAAGCGGGGGTCCACTTTAATTTTCGTAAACCGGGGGGGGGCCACTGTATTATATTATATTGTTTACAAAAAATTGTTTAAAACAAACCAAAAAAAATTTTTTAATAATATACAGTGGACCCCAGAGTTTTGTGATTAATCCGTTCCAGAGAGCCCGCCGAAAGTCAAAATTCACGAAACTCGAAACCATTTTCCCCATAACAAAAATGGAAATAAAATTAATCCATTTCAGACACCCAAAAATATTAAAATAATTTTTTTTTTCAAATTAAATAAAGATTTTTATACTGAAATCAATGAGAAATCAAGTACATACATAATAAAAAATAATATCATTACACTTACCTTTACTGAAGACTTCTGTGTGGATGGAAGAACGGGAGGAGGGTTAGGAGGAAGCTGTACACTATTTATAGGGAAGGAAACACCTTCCATAAGGACTTAACCCTTTGCTGTTTCAGGCCCCTTCTTCTGTAAACTGGTCATTCTATGATCGCCAAAAATTCAAAGATAAAAAAAAAACTTATTTTTTCTTATGAAAATGTACAAATTATTTTTCTAGTGTTTTAGTCAAAAAAAAACTTTTTCCACGGTATCTTACCGAGATATCGATCCGTGAAGTTAGGCAGAAAAATGAGCCGCGTAAGGCAACAGCGGCGACTGCCGCACACAGGGGGGCCGTTAAAGCTTAGTTTGACGGTTTTGTAATTGAAGGTTTTTTGTTTTTTTTCACTATTTTAATTTTTCACATAAATTATGTGGCCTACGAGACCAAAGTAAGGTGCAATGGTATATATATACACTCGTTGTATACAACAACCAAAAGGCACACACAACATAATTATTCAATATATAGTATACAAAACTTGTTTACAAAAACCAACAAGTCATCCTCCTCCTCCCTCCTTCTCCTCCTTCT
The DNA here is from genome assembly GCF_026875155.1 of Cherax quadricarinatus. Taxonomy (NCBI): domain Eukaryota; kingdom Metazoa; phylum Arthropoda; class Malacostraca; order Decapoda; family Parastacidae; genus Cherax; species Cherax quadricarinatus. The sequence goes on along the minus strand of NW_026478324.1, from coordinate 8,182 downwards.
CCCTCCTCCTCCTCCTTCTCCTTCTCCCCTCCTTCTCCTTCTCCACCTCCTCCTCCTTCTCCTTCCTTCTTCTCCTCCTTCCTCCTCCATTCTCCTCCTCCTCCTCCTTCTCCGCGCCTCCTTCTCCTGCCTCCCCTTCACCTCGGCTCCTCCTTCTCCTCCTCCTTTCTCCTTCCTCCTTGTCTTTTGTGCGAGTGTGTGGCTTATAATTGTTTTGAGTCAGAAGTCGCACTGTCAAAGTGACCATGAAGTTTCTCATTACCTTAACATTCCCCCTCCTGCCAGTCAAAACAATGGGGTGTCCGGATGCTGCTTCCCCTCCCCACTTCTTATCTAATTAACTTTCCTCGCCTCATTCTATAAGTCTTTCATCAGTTCTCTCTTTCATCCTGTCTGGCCTATCTCTGTCTCACAGGTATCACAAAATACAAGTATACATAGTGAAAATTAACCTAGATAACCCAATAAAATCCAGGAAAAAGTGCTATACTACTCAGCTTGAAGATGTGAGTAAACAGTGAGTGACGACAGTCTTGTGCTCTCATCTGAGACAGTGAGCTAGGATGGAACAGACATGGAGCTTGACAGACAGATCAGACAAAATGTTTAGTGAAACAGCAAAAACAAAGGAGGGCGATTGGTTCATGTACTATAACCACCCTCCTTTACACGTCAAAAAGTCAGGCTTCAATCTTTGTCCACATGTCATGGGGTGGGGATAATTTTTTTCTTTAGCTTCAAGTGAATCAATCTTATTACATCTTACATCTTTCCTCCTCCACCTCCTCCTCTACTCCCCTCCTCCTTCCTCCTCGCTCCTCCTCCTCATCCTTCCTCCTCCTCTTCCCTTCCATCCCTCCACCCCTCCTCCTCCTCCTCATCCTCCCCTCCTCCCCCTTCCTCCCAACCTCCAAGTGCTTTTATGGTCTCAAACTCCTCCAAATAATGGAAATTTGATCTTCACTGACACTTCCAACATTGTTAGAGACATCACTTGGGAAGAGAATAGTCCCAGATGCTGGGCAATCACATATTGTTCTTATGCCGCTATACATGCTGAAAAATGACAACTGAATGCAATCCACACAAAGCAACCACATGGCTCCCGTCCCCGTGTTTTACTTTTATATGGTGCACACAGTGACCAAGGATGACCCATTCTCTCACATGTGGGCACTAACCAGCTTACCCTGCATGATTGAAGCTGCTAGAATAATATGCTCATAAACACTTTGCAGAAACATTGGCTCGTAAGTAACGTATTTATAAGTCTAAACAGTCAAAGGGGATAAGGTAGCTAAGTCCTCAACTGGGGTTACTGACTGTCACACCTCTTCTTTAGAATGCCACTGGGAACAACTTTGAGAGTCACTGACCCCAGTATGCAGCAAAAATATCTGTCCAGGAGCAGGTCTTTTTCTGCAATATCTTTAAGATTTCCCTGAAGTGGGGACACAAACACTGTCAATGTACAAATGGGGGTGCAGATATGTGTGTTGTTTTTCCGAGCATGGTCAGGGAGATACTTTTCAACATAAACTTTGCAACTCATTCCACATTCCACACATGTCCTTAATCACTGAAGAAGGAACTCTCCTTCACGTCTCTTTTCCTCCTCCTCAGAAGCAAGTTCCCAGCTGTGGGTACTGATGCTGTTTCTAGTTAAGCTCTGCAGTTCGTCAGTGGTTTAGCTCGCTTTCCCTGTGTCTTCCACCAACTCTTCCACATCCCCGTCAGCTCAACCTCCAACCCGCATGGACGTTCCCAATGTGGCCACAACACCTTCCTCAACGCCAGAGGGTCAGCAGGACAGGTCTGGGATCTGCCTCAAACCCTTCAAAATCCGTCTGGATCGTTTTCCTCACATTTTAATTTACCAGAAGGCTTGAACTAGCTTTCAACTTGGGGTCCAAGATGACTTTTAGCAGTTTGGCAAGCATAAAAAACAAAGGATTATTATGAAATGTAGAGAAAGGAAAAATTTGTATGGAGACCCGCGGGGTGATGTACCACGTATGATACACATGGATCACACTAGATCATGAATAGCGTGGGAGACTGGCTTGGTGGTGGCGCGGGTGAACAGGGGACAAGGTACCAGGACAGTCGCCGAAACAATAGTCTAATCCCGAAATCTCGAGCCAAATTTTAGCCAAAAAAACTTGCGGACGGTCGAATTTCACGAAACACATGCTGCTGAAGTCTCGAGGGTCCCACATTTGACCTGAACAGAACATTACCTTATTCTTTGAGATGATGGAAAAATTTAGTTTCCTCATTTTGCTGTGGTACAACTGAACATGGAAGGAGATGGTGCAGCAACCAGAGGTGGAAGGTTAATGGTTGTCTGGGTTTTTCACACTATTATCTGGTAATCCTGGGTACATTGCATTCATTCACAAACTCCTCACAAACCCACAAAATTCATCGTCAACTGACAATACCATCTGTATTACAGCTATCACTTGAGAAGAGTCCCAATTCACCCAGGAGTGAGGTATTCCTTACTACTGAGGTATGGTTTATTAACAAGAGACTGTAATTGGCACTCCCACAGATGTCACTGCAGCTTTCAGGCAGCTTCCCCGATTGTTTTTATTTATGCATGCGCAAACTGACCACACACACCCATTCACTCACACTTAGGTCTAGCAGCTGTCCTCCCCTAGATTATGAAGCCACTAGAATTTTGGCATAATACTACGGCCACCAACACTGGCTTGCAAGCCCATAATATTTATGCAACCAACAGTGAAAGGGTTAAATGAACTTCAATCCTTATGATTTAAACCCTTAAACGGTCCCAAACAGATCGAGACATTCAAATACGTAGTGCTACAAAAAGTAGAACTAGTTTTCATTACATATTTTCAAATATAAACAAAAAAAACAGTAGATAAAAAGTTAGTTTATACGTACGTTTTTTCCACATGTAAAACAACAAAAAAAAAGATCTACTTTTTTTTTACATACGTTCAAATGGTTGAAAAAACGGTAAAATATACGTGTTTGACCGTTAAAAGTGGGATTAAATATTTGGTTTCAATTTATACTCCACATGTGCTTGCAAAAACAGTGTTAAGTTTCCAACTGCCCTTCACTTTAGCCATCGCTTGAGATTATAAACAAAAAATGTGTAATGGATCACAGTTAAAACTCTAAACTTATTAAGGAAAACAAGTAAGTACATGAAACAAAGGTAATTAATATACAATTACCTGTTCCTTTCCATTATTGTGTCTTCTTCAGCTTTATTCTTTCTTGGGGGTCTAATTTCTTGGCTAGAGCATCTTCAGCCATTGACATCGTATCTGTACTCTATACCAACAGTCTTGGGTTTCACACTGAGTGCCATTGTCTCAAAAAGGGGGCAAAACTTTCTGAAAAAAAATTGAAATAATTGTATAGCTGAATATTAAGTAAACACTACCAAGAAGCACAGGACAATACATAAAACCCACCTTGGCTGCCCTCCCGACTTCTGTCCAATCTAACATGCTCATACCGAGAGCCTGTATGATATGGTCAGGCCCCTAGAATATATGTCAGTTGTGCTCAATAGGTAGCAGCCTAGATTCACAACAACTGAGGACCAGGATGGTTGATTTCGGATTCGAGAAATATTGTGAGGCATATTTCTTTAATGTCAGGGTACTGTATACAAAGGGGTGTAGTTAGGTGCGAATTGCACCTGCCTAGCATGGGCCAATAAACCTAATGCAGGGTTCCACTCTTATGTTCTACTGCCCCTGTTAACCTTGCAGTAAGCAGATAGTACCTTGGTGTAAGCAGATAGTACCTTGGTGTAAGCAGATAGTACCTTGGTGTTAGCCAACTGGTGTGGGACAATTAAAGGCCCCCAACAGAAATAAGCTTGACAGTATGATGACACATAAAAGGACCCCACTGGAAATAAGCTTGACAGTATGATGACACATTTTTATTGGGTTATCCTGAGGTACTAACCCTCTAGGTTAAAAATACAAATAAAATCATAATCTTTCCCCGCCCCCTCCCTCTAACCCATTCTGGGATGACCCCAACCTCTTCTTCCTTCCATATCAGATTTATACACCCTCTTGATTACTTTAGTCTGCTTCAAATGTAATTTATTCACATTATGAGACATCGACTAAAGTAAGATCTTTGATAGAGTCCCACACAGAAGACTGATGAGGAAAGTTGCAGCACATGGTACAGAAGATATTATTCTCCTGGGTCAAAGCATGACAGACAGGGAACAGAATGTGTGCACAAATGGAGAAAAAATCAAAATGGAGACCCTAGCTGTTTATAATCTACATAAATGACATATATGTGGGAATATACAGCGACATACATAAGTTTCTAAAAGTATTTATCCAAAGAGGTTGTTGAAGTGGTTCTGACATTTAGAGAGGATGCAACAATACAGAATGACTTGGAGGATGCATAAATCTGTAGTGGAGGGAAAGTGGGGTAGAGGCTATCTTAGGAAAGGTTGGGAGAGAAGAGTAACAGAGTTTTTATGTGAGGAGTTTAGACATCCAGCAAGTGAGTGTAAGTGGAGGCAAGTGGTTTTTATGACTTGACATGCTGTTGGAGTGTGAGCAAGATTTTTTTTTTTTTTCAACAAGTTGGCCGTCTCCCACCGAGGCAGGGTGACCCAAAAAGAAAGAAAATCCCCAAAAAGAAAATGCTTTCATCATCATTCAACACTTTCACCACACTCACACATAATCACTGCTTTTGCAGAGGTGCTCAGAATATAACAGTTTAGAAGCATATACGTATAAAGATACACAACATATCCCTCCAAACTGCCAATATCCCAAACCCCTCCTTTAAAGTGCAGGCATTGTACTTCCCATTCCAGGATTCAAGTCCGACTATATGAAAATAACCGGTTTCCCTGAATCCCTTCACTAAATATTACCCTGCTCACACTCCAACAGATCGTCAGGTCCCAAGTACCATTCGTCTCCATTCACTCCTATCTAACACGCTCACGCATGCTTGCTGGAAGTCCAAGCCCCTTGCCCACAAAACCGTTAGCTGGATTTGGGTCCTGGAGATGGGATGGGTGGGAATATTGTGGCTTTGAACTGTAATACAGCACACCTCTGTCAAGACAGTGATGGAATGAGTGATGATTAAAGTGTTTATTCTTTTTTGGGTCTCCTTACAGTATAGTGAGAATATCAGTATGAAAGCTGTTATAATTTGGATCAACAGGGTTGCTATTGGTAAACTGGGCTTTAACATAATTAATCTCAGAAGGGTTTAGGAAAGATTTACAGTGGAACCTCGTTTTTCAGCTGCTGCATTTATCGGCCGATTCGTATTTAGGCTGGTTTTTCAGCAGAAATTTTGCTCTATATTTTGGCCGTATTAGACGCATTAGCCCGCCTCTCCCGCTGGGACACCGTGCTTTGGTGAGTCAGTCTCCCTTTGTCTATCGGCGAGTGAGCATATATTCCGCGCATCCATCCAAACATTTCCTTAAAATCCACTGTTTTTGGTGGTTTTTATTAATGCGACTGTAAATTGAGTCACCATGGGCCCCAAGAAAGTTCCTATCAAGTTCCTTTGGCAAAGAGAATGAGAAACACAATGGAATTTAAGAAGGAAGTAATAGAAAAATATGAGAGTGGTGTTCGGGTGCTGGAACTTGCCAGGATGTATGGCAAAAACAAATCAACAATCACTTCTACCCTGGCAAAGAAAGAACAAATCAAGGAAGCTGATGTGGCAAAAAGGGTAAAACATGTTAATGAAAAAGAGATCACAAACAAATGAAGATGTGGAAAAGTTGTTGTTGTTGTGGATCAGGGAAAAACAGTTAGCAGAAGATAGTGTTTCAGAGACAATCATTTGTGAAAAGGCAAGGCAGTTGTATGTGGATCTCAAAGAAAATGCCTGGTACTAGTGAGGATGTCAGTGAATTTAAGGCCAGCAGAGGCTGGTTTGAGAGATTTAAGAAGTGTAGTGGCATACACAGTGTTGTAAGGCATGGTGAGGCTGCAAGTTCTGACAAATGTGCAGCTGAAAAATTTGTGCAGGAATTCAAAGGGTACGTACAGACTGAAAATTCCACCCCTAACAAGTGCTCAATTGTGACGAAACAGGCCTCTTTTGGAAGAAAATGCCAAAGAGGACCTACATCACGGAAAGGAAAAGGCACTGCCAGAACACAAGCCTTTGAAAGATAGGCTAACTCTTTTGTTCTGTGCTAACGCTAGTGGGAATTTCAAAGTGAAGCCTTTACTGGTGTATCACTCTGAAAATCCCAGAGTGTTCAAGAAAAACAATGTCGTCAAGAGTAAATTGTGTGTGATGTAGAAAGCTAATCATAAGGCATGGGTTACGAGGCAACTTTTCATTGACTGGTCCATGAAGTGTTTGGCCTGAGTGTGAAAAAATACCTCCTGGAAAATAAATTGCCAATCAAGTGCCTCCTGCTTCTGCTCATCCTCCAAACTTGGTAGACCTATTGTCTAGGGATTTCCATTTTATAACAGTGTTCTTGCCTCCTAACACCTCTCCTCTCATCCAGCCCATGGACCAGCAGGTCATTTCTAACTTCAAAAAACTCTACACAAAAGCAGTGCTTCAAATGTGCTTTGAAGTGACCTCGGACACTGAACTGACCCTAAGAGTGTTCTGGAGAAATCACTTCATTATCCTCCACTGCATAAGCTATATAAGTAAGGCTTGGCAGGGAGTGATTTCCAGGACTTTGAACTCTTCTTGGAGACAATTGTGGCCAGTGCGTGTCCTCGAGAAGGATTTTGTAGGGTTTGGGGCTGACCCTGACCCTGTTGACCCTCTGCCTGTTGTGAAATCTATTGTGGCATTGAGGAAGTCCATGGGGTTGTATGTGAGTAGTGAGGATGTGAAGAGTTTGGTGGAGGACCACAGGGAAGAGCCATCACTGAAGAGCTGCAACATCTTCAACTGGAACAGCAACAGACCACAGTTGAGGAACTTGCTTCAGAGGAGGAAGGAGGAGGAGGAAGAGAGAGGGAAGGATATGCCTTCTTTAGTGATTAAGGACATTTGTACAAAGTGGAATGAGGTGTAAACTTTTGTGGAGAAATATCACCCTAACCAAGCTGAAACAAGCCATATCTGCAACATGTTCACTGACAAAACCTTGTCCCATTTTAGGGAAATCTTGAAGACATGCCAGAAACAGAGTACTCTGGACAGCTATTTTTGTGTGACAGGGGTCCTGTGACTCTCAAGCCAGTCCTAGTGGCATTAAAAGACAAAGAAGGGAAGTAACTCCAGAGAGAGAGACTTGTTACCTAAAGTCCTTATCTGTCCTCCCTCCCTCCCTCCTCCCTGTCTTCCATAAGCCAACAAGAGTCATCAATAAAGGTATGTAATAGTGATTTAAATGTTCTTTATTTATTTTATTTAGTTCTCATTGTTTTGTGTATGTAAAACTATAATTAATCTTTAGAAAATGATTTTTTTGTGAACATTTTTGGGTGTCTGGAATGGATTAATTTTATTTACATTAATTCTTATGGGAAATATTACTTCGAATTTAGGGCAACCTTCTGGAACAGATTACAGCTGAAAAATGAAATTCCACTGTAGTTGTTTGTACCTAAATATTTGAAGCTCCAAATTTTACAACCTTTTACTGCTTTACTGTATTTGCATGGAGTTCCTATATAGGTTGAGTTGTACATATGGTATATCTAAGGTATTTATTTCTTGTGTCTATGTGTACTGTTGCAGCTCTCCAGGAAGTCAGTCCTGGGGTGAAGTTCATTCTAAGTGTTCTGTATAAATATAAAATGCACAGTAATGAGTGGGGATTTGTTGTATGTCAGGTAAATTATGACTTGAATAGTGGGTACGTGTTGTCTGGAACAGGATTAAGTGATAATACTAACAGCTGATTTCTGTTGGGTAACAGTAAGTTTTAAGTGATATGCTATAGTAGATCCCCAAGCACAAATACCAATAGTGAGATAGAGATAGATAACAGTACTGAGTAGTGTTGTTTGTAAAACATGGTAGCGTAATTATGATAGAAAGCTCAACTTTGGAAATGCTGATCACAAACCAGGCCATGGGGGCATGGACCCCCAAAAAGCTCTCCAGGTATACTCATTTTAAATTGTGCTAAATTTAAAAATTCGTCTTAAAATTTTGTTTGATGACTCCCCAATATTTAAATTTTAAA